>JAOVVO010000128.1:0-152429 GCA_028564675.1 Onchocerca lupi | reverse complement strand
TATATATATACGCCTCTTTATTGGGTACTTTTGTTCGCTCTCCTTCAGGATTTGAAAATTATATATTCAAATCTACGGCGCTTAGACGTTTTTCATAACTTAAATGATGCACCACTTCGTGCAATTTGTTGTACTGCGCGTTTCGAAAAACATCCTGCTAATTTTATTCTTTTCCGGTGAGAAATATTATTTAATCTTGCTTTTTTTCTTTGTTCAAAATCAAAATCAACAGTTAGTCCTTTTTCTTGACAAATTTCATATAAGCTTTCGTAATATGTGCATCAGTTTAATTATACAGGAAAGAGATTCCTATCAGCTTCTTACATACGTTAATTTTAGACAAGGTCAAGTTGCCACATGTTGGTATATATTACTTTCCGGTTGTGTTTTCATGGATGAACAAATCTACTTACCATGCGGATGGTATGCAATTTCCAGTTTTATTATGTATGAAATAAACATGGAAGGAATATTAATTTAAAGTAGCTCAGCAATCATCTTACTTGTTGGAAGAGAATGGGGGAGGAAAGTTTGTAACAATCTAAGATTTAAAACTGAAGAGAGAAAATGTTGAGATAAGTGAAAAGAAATGATTCAATTACTAACATTGTAAATTGTCCTAAAATGATCTTGCGTTGTTGTAGTTGATGAGGTCTTAATGATTCTCTTGATACCGACCGGATTTCGAGTTGTTTGCCATTTTTATAACTCATACATCACCATTTCTCACATTCATCGGCATCTCACTAGTTAAAGTGAAAGTTTTACAGGTTTGGCAAACGGAATGGATTGGATTATCGACGCAGAAATGATTGTATTGTTTTACAACCAGCGGAAATGATTGTAGTTAGTTTTTACTAGAACATCAGTTGGTGCTTAATATTGAATCAGATCGGTTAGGTGTAATAAATCGTATGGAGAGCAGCATGACTTGCACTTTCAAAGTCTATCGCATTTCTTCAATCTAATACTTGCTGACCTTTTCTTTTTCCAGATTGATTATCCAGATGTGAAACATATAAAGGTGAACAAGGGACATATGTGTTCGACGGGAAATAGTAGCCGTTTGCGCAACTCATTATGTGCATTAAGCGCTACACCCGTACCATCACCATCTGGCATGATCACTGTTTCAATTCGCTCAGGTGCCGATCCTGCTACTTCCAATTCATCGCTTCCGCCACCTTCCCGTCTTTACAAGACTGGAAAGGCATTATCTCTTGGTTCTACTGAATCACCAATTTCAAGGTGTGAACGGAAAAAGCACAGGTCTTTTCCTCGGGAAAGAAACGATATATGTCCGAGTAATATTGCCAGTTCTGGTTATGCTTCGACGTATAAAAGCCAGGTAAGCTTAATGGAAAAAGCATAAACGCTTATCAGACATAAATAATGGGTATTCCATGAGATTTTTGACCTATACATTAATTCTTAAGGTATATTTGAATGGTCTAAATGTGGATACAGGTACTCGTCTCAAGCTGAAGCATAAAACACGCAAATCTAATTCAGTTTCGAGTCCAAATAGTGGTGAACTTTATACACATTTGTCAAGTACGGCTTCATCAAGCGCAAACGAAGATGATTTACATGGTGCGTTCATACATTCAATTATCCGAATATAGATGTGAAGTTGATCCACTGGAATTATAGTAAATTCGATACAAATTATTTTATTCAGTCTGAATTGTTGTATTTTCGTCTTATTTTTAGGGCTTCCAGAAGCAGCAGTGGACAGCGAAGAAGACGACGAATCATGTCCATCATATGATAGTTTTCATGAATTGAAAGATAGTGTTCGTGAATGTCTTGAAAAAGAACCTTTTGAAAGAACAGCAGATGATATATGCACATTGCTGGTAATATTTTGTTATTATCTGCATATGGTAATTTTATTAATATTATTTGTTTATATTTACGAAAACTAATTTAGATGGTAGGAAATTCTGTAAAATGATACATGGTAATTGTTTTGACTTATATGTATCTTGCATTTTTGAAATTCTCAAGTGCCAAATTATCATTCTACGTCCGACTTGTGCTGTAAGCCGTTACCAACTCTTACCGGAATTCAAAATAAAGCTCTTCATTTAAATTTTATAATTTTTAACATCGGTATCTTCACCATTCATGGGGAAATTTATTTTAGGATTTCATGCAACATATGTCCGCTTTGGCAACATTTCCATTGAGCATAAAGCGTCAACTTTGCTTAAAAATGGTATTTGCTGTGGTATCGAAAGCAAATACAGTTGTTATGCAACATAATGAGAGGATTGATACATGGTCAGTCATTGTAAATGGCCAAGTAGAAGTTCTTTTACCGGATGGTGAGAGAATCGAATATAAACTTGGCGACTCATTTGGTGTGCAGCCTAATTTGGTTCCTCAGGTATATATTTTTTTTACGATTTTTTTTTTTATAGTTTAATTTCTCTTGATCAAGAAGATTATTATTGAAAGATTGGATGTGCTAAATTTTTCCGAATAATTCGTATTTTCGTCCTTATATCTCATGGAAAACAGATCCTATAGTCAACTTGTTCTTAACGAATTTAATAAAGATGAATGCTGGTGGATTTTTGTTGAAAATTAATACACTAAATGCAAGATTTAAGTCTAATTACAAATGTTTCCAGTACCATGTTGGAGTAATGCGAACATTAGTAGATGATTGTGAATTTGTGCTGGTCGAACATCGAGATTACTGTAACATTATGAGTACAATAAGTGAACATATTGAACAGCATTCTGATGGAATCACTGGTGAAATCGTCTCAGAAATAGAACGAAGGTAACGACATTGCTGTACATGTATTTTCGTGTAAGTGAACATCTTTGTTGCCTACTTTTTTAATGATCTTCCCTTATTCCTCTTCACTTCCCATGGTACATTTTGGAAATTCTCTTTATGTTTTTTATGCATATTTATAGTAACTGCTTGGTTGTTTAGATCAGTGGGTAATCAAATGGGTCAGGTATTGATCAAAGCTAATCGAGATAAGCTGATTGAACACTTAGTTGAAGAAAGGGACACAGCAGTGGATGCACATTATATTGAGGATTTCCTGCTTATGTATCGCGTATTCATCAGTGATCCAACTATGATTTTTGAGAAGTTGATGCATTGGTTCGCAGAATCGAACTTAAGAGACAAGGTTACTTATATTCGAGTTTCATTTACTTTTTTATCATCAAATTTTCGATGGGATAGTGCTTTATTCAGTGCAAAGTCGACCTGGGTATTTATGTGAAATGACTACGTTATGGAAGTGAAAGTACTTAAGTAATAACGAAATTTCTCCAGATAAATATGCTCAAAATTTGAGAAAAACAGAATCTTGTGGAATTAGCTGTGATATTTTTCCTGAAGTGTCAAATTAATTATTGACTAGATTGAATGAAATTACTCGACAGTCAATATCATAGGCTTAAAATCAGTGATGGATATCAGTCTTCGACTATGTTACGATCAGTGTGTGGTAACACTGGTATTGTCAATTATATTGCACTAACTGTATAGCTCTCATAAGTGTTAAATTTTCTGACAAGTTTTACTTGAGTTTCGTCTTGTCAGATTGCACGAATTGTGTTGCTGTGGGTCAATAATCATTTCAATGATTTTGAATGCAATAGTGAAATGATGCAGTTACTTGATCGCTTCGAACAAGCTCTCGAACGAGATCAAATGCACAGTCAGCAAGTAATATTTAAATTGCAGACAAGATGAATGCTTTTATTTAAATCAATTCCTTTATACTTAGGGAAACTATATCTAAATATACTTAAATTGTAGGTAAAATTAAATATTAGTGGTTTATTCGTCATGCCGTTTGTATAATTGGCAATGTTGCCATTATCTTAAATCTAGTTCTTTTTGCACTTAACCCCTTACTAATGCAAAGAAGTTCTTTTTTTGTAACGACCTCTGCAATGTTTTTTGAATTACGTAATTTCGAAATATTAAGCATCCTTTTGTCAAAAGTATCGCTTTTTTGAGAAATTTTTTTTGGAGAAGCAAGTCATTTTTACAGTCATTACTGAACATTGCGTGTAGTGTGAAATCTCGAACAAGGAACATCGTATATTCTCGTTCAAATAGAGATCAGCCTCTTTCACTATCAATTCTTGGTGGCAAAGAAAATGGTTCCTCTGGAATATTTGTTTCTGATGTTCAGCGTGGCAGCCGTGCCGAAAAAATTGGTCTCAAAAGAGGCGATCAGGTTTATTTGATCACACAGTAAAAAAAGAAAAAAAAAAGAAATTTATAAAATCATAACTGAATAAGCTTGTTTTCACTGAATAAATATTGAAATCTGTTTTGGAAAAATTGAATGTTTTTCAAAAGGTAGGAATGCTATATGCTAATTCAGCGTTTATTTTTTAAGATAATCGAAGTGAATGGTCAAAGCTTCAAGAAAATTAGTTTGGTCCGGGCTTTGGAAGTTTTGCGTAGCAACACCCATTTGTCCATAACAGTCAAGTCAAATCTTCTGGGCTTCAAGGAAATGATTGCTCGCTCAGAGCGTGCAGTTGATGTTGAAGATCAGTATAATGTATACCAGAAAGGGCCGGATATTCGCTACACGAAACATAGAGCAACTGTAAAGGTTGCATATTAAAGATTCTTTGGTGATACGAATTCAAAGCTGTGTATAAAATCTGCTAACAAATATTTCATACTTTATCTTTTAAGATTCAGTGCAAAGAATGTTGGGGTGATCCTGTTTGTGTGAGAACTCAGAAATGCACCGTTTAGATATTCACAATTGGCAGTTTTTGCAGCAAAATGAAAGTGGACAGAGAGGGTCTATGTCATGTATGATAGGAATGAATCCACGATCGGTTGCTTCCAGTTTTTCATGTTTGCCACCAAGTGGCATGACAAGTAGTTCTGGAAATAAAATTTCAATGATGGATAAATTGCTGACATTGCTAAAGGGCTTGCCGAGTACATTACCAGATGGACTCGCTGCAGAATCAAAAACAGTATATTTTTAAAAATTTGATGACATATGTTATTTCAGCTGCATTTGAATGAAGCCAAATTTAGAATTACATATTTTGTTAACTTTCATTTGTTCAACAAATAACAAATACTTTGTTTCAATCCAAGCCATTTCATCATTAGAAGTAATATGATCCTTCCACGTTTACACGCTAGAAAATTTCATAAAATTACCTTTAAAAAGAGTAATACGACACCATCCTTTTAATGCATTTGTTGATTAACTTCCAGTAGACTCGAGTTGATATAAACTGGATTTCAGTGTTCTTAAGTCCCAGAAGGCATGAACTTTTTTGATATTGTCTGGTCATTGTTTATTTACCCTCATGAATTAGGTTACTTTTACGAAAATTTATCATTCTTTAAATATTTTTAGCTAAATCCTACACGATCGAATTCCCTTCGTGCTAGTCGTTCAAATCCGGACATTGCTGGTCATTCTGTTGGCGCTTCACGAATCTCAATAATGAATATTGCCCAATATTATCAACCCGCTAGTAGTCCATGTCCGGAGCATGTTTTAAAAGTTTATCGAGCCGATCAGTCTTTCAAATATCTCACTGTTTATAAAGAAACAACTGCTCAAAATGTGGTTCAGCTTGCGCTGCAGGTTCCTTTTCTTAATTTGCCTTTTTGGTATTAAATCTATATTATATTAGTAAGCTTGGAATAGATGTATATGTTTTAATCGTCATTTTTCGTCCAGGAATTCGGCATGAGTTCTGATAGTGGAAGTCTGGAATGGGCACTTTGTGAGACGACTGTTACATCGGATGGAGTTATTAAGCAAAAGCGACTTCCAGATCAAATGAACAATCTTGCTGAGCGCATTCAACTGAATAGTCGTTATTATTTAAAAAACAACAGTCGGTGAATCTTCCTTATTATGAGAAATTATGCATTCAAACTGATATAATTGTTTTTCCTCTGATCTTAACTTATCCATTAGAGTTATCAACTGCCGATAAAGAATGCATAATTTGAATTTTTGGGTTGCTTTTATGCTCATGCATAATATAAGGATTGCTTTAAAAAGTGGGTGATTTGGTTTTCTCATCACAGTGGTAGCTATGGTATTTCCTGAAGAAAAGGATTGATAGTTTATTAAACTAGGCTTTAGTTTGATTAGATTTTTGGCTAACTGTTTTATTAAGCATGAACTAATGTCAAGAAATTAACGGATTTCAGATCAGAACCGTTAGTACCTGATGAATTGGCTCCTGAAGTTCTGAAAGAAGCAGAGATTCATCTGCTTCAGTTGAATGCGCAAATACTTGCTGCTCAGCTTACTTTGCAAGTAAAAGTTTGCTTATATTATATAAATTTTTGGTGGTACATTTTCTCGTCATCTTGTAAGCTGATAGTCACTATTTTTTATCCATTGGATTATTAAAGTAGTATTCTTTTTTGCATTTTAGGATTTCGATGTGTTTTCGGCCATTGAACCCACAGAATACGTAGATAATTTATTCAGTTTGGAATCAAAGTATGGTTGGCCAAAGTTGGCTGATTTCGAATCTTTATTCAATAAGGTATAAGTCTTTTAATTATGTTGCCTTTGTAAACTATAATATTTTGTAGTGGTTGCCACTTTATTTACTGAGGAACACTATTGTCAGGTATTATCACTACTTGAATGTTAATATCCCCTTTGTCTGCTCTTCTGAACCTGCCACATTTACATAATTCATGAGCAAACTAGAAGAAATCCTTTCATTTTCGGGGTGATTTTTTCTCCAAGTTTTAAACCACCATTAGCATTTCAGGAAATGTGGTGGGTTGCAACAGAAATATGTCGCGAGAAAGCCTTACAAAAAAGAATGAAGCTGGTAAAAAAGTTTATTAAAATAGCTCGATATTGTCGGGACTTCAGAAACTTCAATTCGATGTTTGCGATTGTGAGCGGTTTGGAGAAACCTGCTGTTCGAAGACTGCATCATACTTGGGAGCGTGTTCCAAGGTTTGTCAAATACATATTTTTTATTTAAAAGTCTTAAAGTTTTGTTGTTTCAGTAAGTATATGAAAATGTTCGAGGATGTTCTACATTTGGTAGATCCGTCTAGAAACATGTCGAAATATCGTCAGCATCTTGCCATTGTTTCTCAAGAACCACCTGTCGTTCCCATATATCCAGTGCTTAAAAAAGATTTGACATTTTCACATGAGGGTAATCCGACATATTGTGAAAAGTTGATTAATTTCGAAAAATTGCGGATGATTGCTAAGGCTATTCGTTCAGTTACCAAATTATGCAATTCACCTTATGAAATTGGCGTTATGGCTCAACAAGTATGGCTTTTTCTTTAATAGTTTTTTCGTCCATTATTTAAAAGTTCAGTGCGAAGTTCTCATAACTAGAGTTACTTTATTGTTATGTGTATTCTTTTTGCTACTTTTATGTCAAACACGGTCGAGCAGAGATCTCCCGAAAAATGTTAGTCGTGATTTTAGCTAATATACTCCCTATATAAACCTTCTTTGATTTGAAATAAATGTGAAACATATTTAAAGAGTGGTGCAAATGATGTTAGCGATGCGTTAGTTAACATGAATAGTTTTGATGGTGGTGCCGGAACAGTTGCTACAATGAGAAAAATGGGACCAAATGCAAGTTAGTTTACCCATAATTCTTAATGTCTTTGTGGAAATTTTTGTTATGTTCTTGCTGCAGAATAATACAAATCTTATTCAAAAAAATCGCGATCCTCTGAGATGTAAGGTAAAAAAAATAATTAGGAACGAGATATCATTTCTTAAATGATCCTTGTTAAAACATCAAATTTTTAGTGAAAACTGCAACGCAGCCCCGTCGCAAACTATACGAACAAGCTTTAATGGTTCGGAAAGTAAAATCTTATCTGTCGAATTTAAATGTCGTTGAATGCGAGGCAGACTTGGATCAACTTTCATACGAGTGCGAACCGTCATGCAGTAGTGCAAGCGTAACACGACGCAGAGCTCCATCACCATCACCTTCGAGCTTATCTAGTCAGTCGAGTACTTCTGATCAGAACAGGATATTGGCTCCAAAATTTGGTACTTTTTAGTTGGAAACAGTTCCCGGTGTTCTTTAATGTATGCAGTTGATACTAACGTAGCTATTTCTTTGCAGGTGTAGAATCACCACATGCAGTACAGAAAATACTCTCATTGGCTCAGAATTCACGTTTGAAGCAAGGTAACAGTGGAAATTTGATGCCTATAAGTCCTCTTCAATCTCCTTTATTATCTTCAAAAGGTATCCGTTTACGGAATACTCCATTGCCAATTCGCCGTGTTCCTTCTGCTTCTTACCACCATTCAACTTTAACTACAACCTCCGATGTACAGCCAGTGGATCTGAATGCTGAAAGTAGTTCTGTGACAAGCTTATATGCACCTCGCATAAACAGTAGTGGTAAATTTTATTTCTGTTTAAAATGTCTGCAATTTGCTATAACCTACTAACACTTTCAAGATTAAGCATTGAATGATTGCTTTTTTTGTCAGGAGGATTATAAAGTGGTCTACAGAGCTATCAATGTATAATGTTTATTTTAATCAGTCCGGCAAACTTTTTCTCCTTTTACTGTCAGCGGTGTATTTATTTTTCACATGATCAAAATCTTGGTATGTTGTATTCGTTTGACTTTCAAATAATTAGAACTTATAACAGTTTATTTGTTAATACAGAGAGGAAATCCGAATTACCAACAGTACTGAGTAAAGATCAAATGATCTCTTTTGATTATACACGATTAGGAGGCGATTTGTGTTGAATATATATGCGTTCTTAATCTGTGCTGAATAGAATTTGTGTGAAAATGGTGTTATAGATTTATTAGTATTCAACGCAGTTAGAGGATGCTTTATTTATTCATCAATTCAGTTTTAGACTTACGCAGTGTTTAGAAACATCGCAATCCAACTACCCATATACATGTCGAATTTTCGCTGGAGTAAATCAAGAATTGGATGTTTGTAAATACTGCATTATAACTTGACCATGGAATTTAATATGTTATTTATATGGAAGCTCAAAAAACGACCCCATTATAACTTTTCTTTCTGATCAGAATAGGTTTGAAAGTTAAAAAAACTTGTTTTCCTGGTTTCATATACCAAAGATCATGGTGATAAAAGGAAACAAAGCAGCCACTTAAATCCAAAATTACTTTAATAAATTCCTTTTTCTTTTTTACTTGATCTGCTAAATTTCAGGACCGATGCGATTCAGCTGAAGCGGGTTCCAGTGATGCCTTGGTTTTGCTTATGTTCTGTTCATTAGTCACGGGTTATTATTTAAATTTGCGCTCTGCCTCATTTTATATGCTATTCATTGTTATATTGCCGGAATTAAGAACATGCATTTACGGTTACTGTTATAGAATGCGCTTTATTGCATTCATTTCGTTTGTTGCGCTTTTTTCATTGCTTGAACTTATATACATATATGAAAATTTATACGCCAGAATGGTTAGAATATATTCATGGGAATTGAAAGTCACGATTACTTGATGAACTTCGGTCCAGCTTTTCTGCTAGGTGCAAAAAAAAAAAAAAAAAGAAAAGCGAGAGAACAAGGAACAAGAAAGTGCATAACAATACGCTCACAGTCAGGAAACATCAGTCCAGATTTTCCAGATTTGATGCTTTGTACATTGAAATTTTTTAAACGATATTGCACAATGTCAATGGACCATTTACTATAAATAGAAGACACGCAGATAATAAAAATCTAAATATTTCGAAATTTTTGTTGGATAAATAAGAGCTACAACGTCAGTTATCTACGAATAACTGTAGTCCAACCATCTTCATCAGTTTTCATGCGTCTCTTTGATGACTTCATAGTTTGTTCATCTTGAGTTTCATGTTCGAATTCTTCACAGTCAATACTTTCTTCTTCTGAATTGTCTAATATCACTTGACTTTCTGTCGCGGCGGTTTGTACGGCACTCTCGGACGGCAACTGGGCTAGGAAATTCTCAAGCTCTGCTTTCTGACAATTCCTCAACCACAACTTGCATTGTAGCAAAGATGAAGCAAGCCACTCGATGCTATTATCCTGAAAAAAAGATTGGAAAAATACCATACCATATTTTTATTGTTCTTGATAACAAACGCAATAAAAATCTCGAAAAACTCCGAAAACAATGATTTTCTCTGATTTTGAGAAGGCATGCTCCCTAGTATTTCAAAGCAGATAACAAACCTCTAAAATAAGATCAAATTCATAATCTAAAATATCACTTATCCATTCACTTAAATTATGAACTTGCAGATTTTGTGAGTTGAATACGTGCTCTGCTAGAACCTGAAATTTGATTCATGGTCTTGTCACTATTAAATTCAAGCAGAATTCTGCTACTGCTAAAATAATGTAACAGCTGCATCCAATTTTCTTTCGGAATCATTCTGAAAAATCTCAGAAGCATTAGTAATTTCTATGTACCAAATTTAAAGCGACTATGTGAACATCGAAAACAAGTCACAAGAAATAAAATCTAACCTCGGCGAACCATCCAGCTTTTTGATAAGTTTCTGGTCCACCCGAAAGCATCCGCACTGCCAACTGATATCCTGTCCATGCCTTTAAAAGGCGATCTACGCAGTGAATCCACTCATGCTCCATGCGTTGAATACTACAAATCTAGTTGAATTTAGCTAGTGAAACAAGTTCACACATATCGAGAATTACCTTCAAAAAAATATCTTGGGTTCAAGTCTCCAGCCGCTCATCCTGATCGCGGTAAATTATATCAACCCTCTCGAACCTATTCCTGCATTAACCATGCACAAGCTTCAATACAATAAAATTCTACAAATTTCATCCGAATCGAATTATTGAAACCTCCACCGTGATTTTTGTTTATTTTTAAACTATATTCACCTTCAAAGCTATCCATATCCTTCATCACACTCTAATTTAGTCAGATCCCTCACTACTCGCAGCTTCGCTACTACAGATAAAAAACAGAACTGCATTAAATGTTGCCCAATAATGGAACCATGTAATTTAAGTGAATTTAAAGATTTAAATGAAACATGAGATGCGGTTCGATGCTGTAAAGCAAATAAGCAAACTTTTTCCATGAAACTAAAAACTGGCAATCGCGATGATTGATTTCTTATTGATTCTCTGCATAAACGAGCATGTATGTAAACGGATGAGACTTATACTTTCAATGACAAAAAGTGCTAAAAAAAATGAACGCTTGTAAAACGCACTTGTAGACATAGGAAGTAGATTCAACCATTTAATATAAAAAACGTGCTGATACATCACATTTCAAGAAACAAATAACAAGTTTTAACTGATATATAACAAGTTCAATAATCACGCTCGAATTTGGGCAACAGAAACCTGCCATACACGAATCACGTTATCGGTATAACCAGCATAGAGTGTTTGACCATCAGCCGACCACGCTAACGAAATACACTGTGGAGGTGCAGATTTGGCACCACCCATAACATCAAGTTTCAATTCATCTACAGGTTTCTTGTCTTCCAAATCCCAAATTTTAACCACAGGTCCAACTGCAGCACAAAGCCAGTACCGATTAGGTGAGAAAGCCAGTGCATTGATAACATCATTACCTCCCAAAGTATACAAATGTTTTCCTTCATTCAAATCCCACAACATAGCATTGCCATCCTGAAAAAAAGTTATACACATTACAAAACCATCGAAATATGCAAAAGATGATGATCAAACCGTTCATGCATGAACCGATATTTAGTGGGTAAAAATCAAGTTTTCGCCGATTAACTTTTCATGCATAAAATCTCGATGCCATCTCACCTTTCCGCCCGAAGCACAAAGTGAACCATCAGGCGATACTGTAACGGTGTTGATGTATCCCGTGTGCCCAATATGATTCGTCTTCAGTTTACAGTTAGCAAGATTCCACACTTTTACAATTTTGTCCCATCCAGCGGAAACAATTACAGGATTTGAACTCGAAGGTGAGAAACGTACATTCGAAACCCAATCTGTGTGGCAGTCTTCCTGAAAGAGTGACAATAAAAGCGAAATTGAATACCTGACAGAACAAGAATTCTTAACATTTGTTACATTTCACATGGTTTACAAAAAAACATAAGAGATCTGTGAAATAGTAACAATCTCAAATTTAGAGTTTCCAAACTTCTTTTTTATAAGTTTTGGTTTGGTTCTTTTCCTAAACTTCTGCATTCAAAATACCCACATTAACTGTATATTTGCACTGAGCTAAAGTGTTCCACAGTTTGATCGTTTTATCTCGTGATCCCGATACGATCTGCCGATTATCAGCAGAGAATGCGACAGACAATACGTCCTTTGTATGTGAAACAAACTGTCTTGATGTTACACCTCTGAAAATTGGATTTCGAAAACTTTTGCTTAACATAGAATATCTTGCTGACATAGAATCTAGTTGGAATCATTTATTCTCAATAACAGCATCGATTATATTACATATGGTTCATCCTATAGACACAGTTAGACATACCGATCAACCAACCAAAATATAATAAACGATGGGAAGGTGATAACGTTTCATAAATTGATGCTGTCTGGTAATTTGTATAACCTATTTTCAAATAATAAGCAATATTCTGACATACGTAGTGAGATCCCACAGTCGAAGCGTTTTATCCCATGAGCCAGAAAGAGCGAATTGTCCATCAGATGACATCACAACATCAGAAACAAAGTGACCATGACCTTTCAATGCTCTTTCAGCTTTTCCACCTAACTGAGTTCCGTAACTTCCTGCCAAATCATCAGTATCCAATTTCCAAACAATTATTGTTTTGTCTGAAAAATTGGAGGTCTAATTTCCTATTATTTAACCATATTCTCCTCATTAAACCATGATTTCCTCTAGAATCTTTTGCTTATGGAACTAAATACTTGATAGTTAGATTATAACAAAAAACTATTAATCTTTTCTTGGAATCTCAGTTATAATCGGATGGCAAATTACAAACATTCTTACGATAGGTCTTCTCAAAAAGATCAGGACAACAGCAATCAACTTTGTATCAGGAAAGAAACAGCCAGAACTATGCTTTTAATACTAATTTGAAACTCCCGAAAATACTCGTCGTGATTTCGAAACTTATTCATCCGCTGCGCTTCTGGTAACTCGAAGATCCAGAACAATTTTTGCTGTGAAATATAAAACAAAGCAAATAATACTTGAACAGTAATTTGTTGTCCCAGCAGAGATTATTCCTACCTCGAGAAGACGAAATAATCATATTCGGAAAACGAGCATTTGTTGCTATTTGTGTTACCCATCCATTGTGACCTTTTAAAGTTCCTTTTAACTGCATTTGCTCCGCCATAGCTGCCTAGTTCTTCACACAAGCTATAGAACACTTGATGACCACTACAATAAAATCTGAGAAATATATAAGCTTAGCCAACGTTCAAGATATATCACGACTTACAATGTTATCCCGGAATTTCCACAACACAAAAGCATTTTACAGCAATATGATTTCCAGTGTTTAGGATCCCCATCTGATCAGTTATGACAGTACATTTCAGTAACAAAAATAAACCGCGGAAGGACAATAGCTATGATGCTGATTCCCAACATCTCCAATCCAATTTTTAATTCAACCACCAGTTTTAGGTCTAAATCATTCAGCATGTCAACAAAAATACTTTTTGCGTGAACACTCACGTGCTGCATGTGATGTTGAAAAAGCTAAAACTCCTAATACCTGGGCAATTAAAACGTTTTATGTAGGCAGGCTTTCGTCATCTCACACATTACGGACCCAACCCACGACTTTACTCAACCAAACAATCACCAACATCCTTCCTTCGCTCGCGTCCTAACCAATATGAAATCCTGCCAGTTAACAGGAAACACGGCCCCGGTAGGTGGCATTACGCAATGGTCTGGTGCAAATGTAGAAGGATTTTTGTTGGCCGTGTACGGTGCATCGGTTGAAAACTGTTTCTGAATATTATAAATACGGACGGAGATTACTTTATTGTCGGGTAAGTTTTCCCACTAAATCATGCAAGTTAATCGGGTAATGTTTTAGTAAATTAAATCTAATGTTGTGTTACGGTGAAATCAAAACAGCGTTGCTTGACCTGACGAAGGAGTGTCACACGCTCTGGGAAGAGAATAAGGATATGCAAGGTCGATTCGTGAACGATCTAACAGAGTTGCATCGAATGCAACTTGCTGTGAGCCAGCTTGAACGCGACCATCGGTAAGCGAGCATTATACTGTTTGTATTTCAGGATGTTAGTGGTTTCTAATAATATCTTTCCCGCAAATATGCATCATGCATGATTCATTCGTGTAAGTCATTGAACATGAAGGCCGTATTTCTTTTCAGTAAATTAAGGACAGATTTCTTAAATTACATCAAATGGACTGGAAATTAGAGTGATAGTAGATGAGATTGAGAGATTGCTTCATGAATATTTGAATTTGTATGATGCAGCAAACTTAGAAGAGAAGATGCTGAAAAGATAGTTGTTGATATAGAAAGGTCGGTTATGCAGTTACATCCCGTCGTTTCATCATCCTTTCACTCCATTATACTCATTTTTTTGTAGCATTTAGTTTTGCCTCAAAATTATCTTTGTCATATTAGATAAATTGATTGAATTGTTGTAGGGACGACAAATTGTCACAAGCGCGGATATCAATGAGTGATATGCAAAAAAGAGCAAGCCAACTGTATAATACACTTATGAAGAAAAGATGTAGTCTGACGCAGAAGCTGAATGATGGAGTGCATAATGTTGCATTGTTGCAGAATCAGCTGATTAGTGATTATTTGTACGACTGGAAAAACAGACAAAAGCTTCAGCAAGTTGGTGTGCCGTTTGAAAAGCGTGATAATATGATTGATGAAATACAAACAGAGTAAGCATTTCTTTCTTTGTCCCGTTCTTACTTGCAAGCCTCAAACTGCTAATGCTTTTTAATACAATTTGAAGTTTTTTAGCTTAGTGTTGAATCCTTATGTTATTTTAGTTTTGTTGAATATAATTTAATGCGTGCGAAAATGAGAAATGAAGTTTAAGTTCTCAAATTGCTGGTCGGTACTTACAGTAGTGATACGTGCTGTTTTTGCGGTATTTCTCTGCCGGCAATATGTAAAATTTTAGCATGTTAATTCTATACGAAATATTGTTTCTATGTCATTAAATTTCCTGATGCTATCAAGTGTCGGTGTCTGTGTTATTTGCAGCCAGTTGGTTTCGTATGGTAAACTTATTTTCCTTTTGAAGGTTCGAAATGTTAGCAGAACAGAACTGGCAACTGAGAACATATGCATGTTGGCAGATGGATTTATTGCATCGAGGTTGGCGTTTTTTTGCTTTTTTTTTTTAAACGATCTCAATTTGAAACGAGAATTCTTCTTACTTGTGTTTTGTATTCTTATTAATACACAGTTTTTTCTTTGTCCATACTAACATTATGGACAAAGAAAATTAAAATTTTGATTTTGGAGTAAAGAATAACTGTATTTTTGGGGATGTTGGAATTCTTCGTACAGACATGATCAATGTTTGATGATGAAAAATTGATTGCTTGAAGCATTCTGAAATGCACTTTTACGCGCATGAAGTACTAATAGATTTTATTTAAAAGAGCTTTTCAGGTCCACAAATCAATGGCCATGTGGCACAGACGCATATTGCAAATTTGGATTCCGTACTAGATAACCTGACAAAATTGCTGTGTATGTTGGTTTCTCAAAGTTTTGTTGTTGCTATTCAACCTGAACCAGTCTTGAAAACGCAGCATAAATTTCTTGCGGAAGTGAGACTTCTTATTGGCGACAAATTGGGCATCAAACAGCACCTTGTCAATGCTAATGTCACTGTTCGGATCATTGCTGAGGAAGAAGCTCGGCTGCTTAGCACTGCGCAGCTATCCGAAAAAGAAGTGTAAGTTAATTATGAGGAGAAAAGTGGTCGCGATGGGCTTGTTATTCAATTTTAACATTAATTTTTTGAGAGACATTTATTTCTATGTTTTTAGTAAAACCGTTGGCTTCATAAGCAACGATTTCGAGAAGATAACTACTGATGATAAAGGACACATGTCTGCGAAGTTTAACAATTCGGTGAGTTTAATTTTTGTGATATTCAGTGTATTGCTGTGTAGATATGTTGATATTCATAAGTTTTTCATGACTATTTTTATTTATTGAAACGTATATTTTGTTAATATTTTTTTCTGAACATTAGTGCCAGCTTGATGCTGATGAATGTATTTACATTATTTGTTGTAAAGTAAAATAGAGCATTGATAAAGTTGTTATTTTATAATTGTGATTGTCCTCGTGATATCATAACTGATTTTATAGAAGTTGACACGCATTGCTCATCGAAAGCCTCCACCAAAAGGAGGGCAAGGGGACTGCAAAGTGTTGATAAATTCACAGACAGCTACTGACCAGAAATATGCATTACTTTTTCGTATAACTCCATTTCAACTTGGCAATCTCGGGAAGTTCGATGTGTGGACATTGTCATTGCCAATTATGGTTACTGTGCATGGAAGTCAAGACTGTGATGCACAAGGAGCCATACTTTGGCAGAGAGCTTTTTCTGATGTGGTTCGTAATATGATAATTTTTCGTCACAACTTATATTTTTTTATAAGTGGAAATATTCATCAATCATTTATACTCGTCTGAATTTCAGAATCGTACGACTTTGTCGTCGGAAATAAGTTCTGTCTCCTGGAAAGAACTTGCTCAGGTCCTTCGTCATAAATTTGCGATCTCAACCGGTGCAGAGCGAGCAATCAGTGATTCGGACCTTTCTTATATGGCTGAGAAATTAAAGGTTCCATCCAATGAAGAGAGAAAACTAATAACTTTGCATCGATTTGCGAAGGTCAACTCGATTTTGAAATGGAACTTTATTTTCTCAATCTATGAAAAACCACCTGCATTATCGAAAGTACTATGACTGATTTTATGTTAAAATTACACATTGTAATTAGATTTTGTTATAGAGAAATTGAACGATGTAATAATTATGTTTTATATTTAGCAAAATTTGCGAGATGACGTCAATTTTTCATTCTGGGAGTGGTTTTTTGCTATTATGCAACTCATCAAACATAAACTTTTGAAGTTTTGGGATGAAGGTTTGTTCTCGACTTTTTTTTCTTTTTTTTTTTTTTATTTGAATACCCTTACGTTGTATTCATATTGTCGTCAAACAAGTAATATGACTCTCATTATTCTGATTTATAGTTCAAAAGTTTTTGTTTATCATTTTACAGGATGGCTAATTGGTTTTATAAGTAAACAGGATGCTTCGTCGCAAATGGTTAGGGCACCCCATCCTACATTTCTTCTGCGTTTTAGTGATACTCAAACTGGTGCTGTTAGTATTGGTTTTGTATGCGACGATGAAGATGGTAAAGGTAAGCTTCTTTTTGTTATCATGAATACTAAATCATACCTGAAGTGAATCAAGTTTTGTATGATAGAATCATCCTGTTTATTTCATTTGTTCTTCTTGATAAATTATTCATTATATTAAATCTAAATTACTTCTCTTGAAATCATTTTCGTCTGTTATAGTGCCTTTTCATCTTTCACCATTCTCCATAAAAGATCTCGATCAGTTTTCTTTGGCTCAACGTATTGCATCATGTCCACAACTGAAAGATATCAAGTAATTATTTTATAAAGAGTATGAATTTTTTCCTGCAAAATTGCCAGTCTTTTTTACTTTCTTACTTCCAATATTTTTTTACATAAAATCAGCAGAATCGCATTCCAAAATAAATTTATGTTACCAATCCTCAGTGGTTGAGCACTATATGTATTTGGCCGAAATTGTTTGTTGAAACTCATAAGTATCTCATAAATAAGTGTTTTAGCAATTCCACATTCAGGTATCTATATCCGGATATTGACAAAGAAGATATGTTGCGATATTTTGAAACTGAAGAACGACAAAAATCTTTGTCTCCAACAGGCTACATTCAGTCTGAAATCGTAATGGTTGCAAAAACTGGAGGGTAACAACTCTTATTTATCGTTTCATGTAGTTCAAAAACTAATTGAATTACGAAGAAAAGGTAGAAGTTCTAAGAGTTTTTCGGTTTCTTAAGCCATAGTCGAGAATTCCGACGTCTTTGACTTCCATTATTTTTGGTTTCCATGGATTATGCCTAAACATATTTATATGTGAATTTTTGATTTTATGTAAATATTTGATATTGCTTGAAATATCAGCATAGTTTTAATTTTTGCAGAAGATCCGGTTGTCAGACTGGGGGAGATAGCCCACTGTTGTCATTCTCAACACAAACTAAGTTGGATTGGTCTCCTGGAGAAATAATTGCTCGGACTCAGTCCGCAGAAATGTCTGTTGATGTATTTTTAATTTGTTATATTCAACATAATGCCTACTAAAATATCTGCGAGAGGGGCTATATATAAGATTCATGAAGTGATCATGAAATGGTAAAGAATGGAATAGGCTTGGAATTGCTTCTTGTGTATTCCCTATAATTATTAGGAAAAAACTTGGAATGGCCTAATTTAAGCATTATTATGTATTTTAGACAAAAAGTTTATTTGTTGTGATCTTCATTACCATACTCTACTTTGTAAAATTTTAATTAAAATATGAATTTTTTCACAAAAAATTTACGTTTTAGATAATATTTCTTCCCTTTTGTCAAGTAAATGCTATTTGCAGGAATGAAAATTATAATAATGAAGAAATAGTATCACTGTTGTCAAGCAGTTTTGAAAGCGATGTTGAAGCACTACTTGGACCAGGTTTTCATCCACAGCTTTCTAATCAACCTCTCCAACTTGTCGACATATCGTTTATTAATGACTGCAATAATTCACAAAATGAATGTGGTCATAATATGGAAGAATAATATCTCCGTCAATTTCCATTGCTTTTTAAATGATAAATTGTTGTAAAATGTAGTATAGATGTATTGGATTCTTTTATTTGTTTGAAATGAAGTCCTAGTGAGATGTACATAGTTATTTTCCCTTTATTTAATCAAGTATCAGTAAGAAACACAATATCATATTTACATGCAGGAAAAGCGGAAAACAAAGGCTGTGCACAAATTTATTCATAACTCCAAAGTTCATAAATCATCGATTATAATTCTTGTTAATTTGCTCTAATACATTTTGTAAAGTCAGGTGGTCAACAACAGTCCTACTAGTAGTATTCCAAGGAAATGGTAGGACATCAGTATTTGTGAGGTATTGTATCTATGCGCAGTCATTATTGAAAAATGCATTTCACAGAACGTAGTTTCATGATATTTCTTTCATTTTTAACAAAAAACAAGTGTGCATGTATTTCATAAATTGCTGAATTGTTGACTTTATTTGTACATAGAATTCATCACTGAACATCACTGCATTGCATTGCTCATGTAAAGCTTTACTTTATATTTATAATTTATTCTTTAAAAACCATATTCAAATGCTATTGTTTCAAGTGCCTTACATGTAAATTTTATGTTTCCCAGTTAATTAACGCATTAATATATATCTTTGTGATTTAGCGATTTGATGTACGATATGTTGTCTTTTTCCTAAAATTAGTTAAATTTCGTATTTGAATAGTCCTATTTATCATATTGTATCCTTCTGTCCATCCACTATTACAGTGGCCAGATTGAAAGCTAGCTTCGAGTTGGCCATCGGAGACATCAATTTTTTCTAGTTATAATGAAAGATACGTTTTCCTGATATTTACTATGCGCCGCATGTTACAAACATTTCGTTTAATTCATCTAGTAAGCTTAATAACAAATTCCTTTTATTTGATTTCAATTCATTTTTACATTATTTCCATGGAGCTTCTACTGTGCAGCAGCTACAGAATCTTATTAAATGCAACTGTGAGTAAGAATCAAGAGATATAATTCTAAAACAGGTAGAAATCAGAATTATAATTGTACGGCGAGTAGGAATCGAATTTGTAATTCAATAATGAGTGGGAATCATAATTATAATCCAATAACGAGTAGGAGTCATAATTATAATTCAATAATGAGTAGAAATCAGAACATTACCATTGATTTCCTTTTTTATTCAATAGAAAGAGAAATCAAGTGATAATGCTTTAATAGATGCGAAAATATTTTATTGAAGGTTAGAAATCATTTTGTGGACATATATCATTCGGCAGATGGTTGAATCCGATAATATTAAAAAAGATTTATTTTAAAAGAAAAAGTGTGAATAAAAATTTACCCATACTGAATGAGAGTGTGCGAGATGTTGTTTGCCACACAGACATATACACACTATGTGCACTGAAACACACACACACACAAAACATACTCAGCACGCTAACACAAACACATGCTGCAGTTGACGAGGATGATCAAACGACTGCAAATATTTTGCTTGGCAGACTTTTTCGAAAACTTCTCATTCAAATCAAAAGATCAATTGAATTGAGGAATCATTTCATTTCACTTACTCTCCCAGGAAGAATCGTATCAACGATACCTTCCCTTTTTACTCTTCTCTATGCTTCCCACTTCCTTTATTCAACAATTGAAAATTATTGCCCTTATATTCAATTCAATATTTGCGGTAAGTTGATATTATTATTATTATTATTATTATTATTATTATTATTATTATTATTATTATTATTATTATTATTATTATTATTATTACTATTATTATTATTAATAATAATAATAATAATAATAATAATAATAATAATAATAATAATAAATAACCAGCCAATCAATCATATCATTTTCTTTCTCCATTGATTATTCACTCAAAACACAGCATTCTTGTTTATCATATTAAGTTTCACATTTTTCTCGTTTTCAACTACAATCGATCATTTCAATAGCTGTTCTTACCTATAAATGAATTTCATTTGTTATTTCCTACCCTACTCCTATAGAAAACGAAGGATGGATTTACTACTTACTATTTTTTTCCTCTTCTATTTTATTTCAGTTTATTTCAACACGAAATTCTAAACAATATGGCTAAATAAACACAAAAAAATATCAAATTGAGAATAATAGTAAATACATATATTTTGATAATTACGAATTTGTTTTGCACAAATTTTTTTTAACATTAATTCCATTCTTGAACTTTTCAAATTTTGAAATTTTTAGTTTTGAAGTGGTTTAGCCAATTTGATATGTTTGAACAACGAATAGCCAGATGGTTAGCACTTTAATTGAGATGTCACTCTTCGAATGATGCCTGATTGACAATATAATAAAAGTTGGTCGTACATAGGGAGAGCCTTATTTTTTTTTCTTTTTTCCAAACATTCGTATTGATCCATCCAATTTATTAATGCGAACCTTACAAGCGCCGTAACTTTTCACTTATATTTTTAAAATCGATAAGAAGGGAGGGAAATATAATGAACTTTGGTGGATTTTCTCACCAGCATATTCTTCATTACAGTTAATTTCGATTTTTTCATTATTCATTGCTGTATTATCATGGTTTTCACCTCCGAGTGCCGGCATTTTTCCCAATCCTGTTTCGGATCATCATCAGGTATGTTTATCAACATAACAAAGTCAAGTTTTATGAATTTCAAAATATGAAAATTGAGTTTTTACGATCAATCATTATATCTGAAATATTTGTTTTCAATATATTCTTAATATGGCCAAATTGTGAATTAAATATTTTAGTATTCACTTGCCGTGTTTTTTGTTGGTGTAACGAGTATTTCAATATTTTTATTATCGATACTCGGGATTGTGTCATTGGTATTGTGTAGCTCGTTTTGTTTGTTTTTGGTATGTTTTTCTATGTGTACTGAAGAGTTAATATGAATGGTAACTAATGAGAAACGTAAAGAATCTTCTTTTAAATATATTATATAGGAGGGAACAACAAGAACATAAATATTCTTTTAGTATTTATCAACTATTATTATATATTTCACATATTTCTTTAAAATATTTGAATACTTGTGACTAAATTATTTCATCCGATATCTGGCAATGTTGTATGATCAACGAAACTTGTGGTTATTCTTCAACATATCATTGATATATCTATAAAAGACTTCATTTTCATGCATCAAATTTCAAACTTGATTTTTCTATAATTTAAAATCAAATCAACATGGTTACAATACTGATAATGAGTTCACCGATAAGCAATATGAGTTTCTTTCGGAAAGCTGATAAACCGATATTCAGTTCTGTCCATCATGCGATCAGTTAGGAAAAATTGACTGATTTTTATAGTCCATCTTACTTGTCTTTATAATTATAGTGGTAAAACTAGAATTAGCAACTCAAGATCGATAAACTTTGTTTGTTCAACTCTGGACCGGTAAATCTTGTTTATTCATTATGTTATCGCACTTCAATAACACTATGATCATCGCATTTTCAGCAACAATTTAATGTCATCATTTTTAAAATCTGAGCAATTTTGAGGTAAAAGAATAAATAAAGAATGGGCTATAACATCCTCCATTAAATACTATTCAGATACACAATTTTAATTTTATTCGATTTATACATAATTCCACACTCCCATATCAATTCTTTCATTTTCAGTATATAATAATATTGTTGATGCAATTATCTGTTCAATTTATTCTTTCAGCTTTCGCTTTTGCTAATCAACATAAGGTATATTTTTCAGTTCATTGCTGTAAATAAAATTGAAACAAAAGAATTTACATTAGATCCAAAAACGCTGACTGATTATCCATCCGTTAGTTAATTAAATGAAACGGTTTGACAATATTGCTTCTTTCGAGAGCTCCAAAATTATTCTTGGCGTTCAATCACATTGCATATAGAATGTCCTATCAATTAACTCTGGCGCGATCCTGGCCACTACTAGACTGTAGGAAAAGCTTATCTACAAGGTAAAGCTGCAATATTTCCTCAAATATTTCTATTTTCAGATACATGCAACCATAATATCGCAATGGCGTGCATTATCAGTGGAGAGCTTTAGTAATGATTGTATTAACGATGCTGTTTGTAATAATCATTTACAATTCTTAAATCATGTTGAACGAAACATTTTCATATTACTGTTGATATTTTTTTCATTTCAGGTGAGTCATTGTTTTCAAAGATATATGAAATAAATGAATTTCCCAACGGATCCTTCCTTCCATCCCTAGCCTTTAATGTTGTGTGTGAGAAAGATAGATATTGATAAATGCGTTAAGATGAGGGTTTGAAAAATATTTTTTGTAAAATAAAAGTCTTTGTAAACAAGTATGCATAACTAATGGGTGGATTTAAACAGGACTGTTTGACAATTGACACTGTGAGCTTTTTTTATTTTTTTTAGGGACAATCATCAGTCATAAAGATAAGACTAAGCATCAATTGATAATCATTCCAATTCTTAACGATGTATCAGCACAAAAGGCAAAATAATTAATGAATGGAATTTTGCAGGTATTACTGTTATTCATTAGTTGTTGCTACTGTAATTATTTATCAGAAAGAGAATCATACGAAATGGTTGAGAAGGATGACGCTGATAGTAACCAACCTTGAATCAATCTTTATTTGATATCGTCTACGATTCTTCACTGTTTTAATACCTTCTCTGGATTTTTTCAATTTGGTCAAGTGGTATAAATCTTTTCTTACAAATTCTAGTCTTCTCAAAGGAAACGGATAATTCCATGATAAAAGTAAGGTAGTTCAGTAACGGTTTCAAGGAAGGAATGCAGAACAGAAAGCCAAGATTAAAAATAATTGTGTGATATATTGATCAATAAGTTTGTTATAAAAAATATAATTCAGACATCACATTTTTTTGTCGCATAAAGAATTTTCTTCGAGAATTTCTCCTCGATGCAGAAAACATTTACGAATTTGCTTGATACAATAATAACATTCACGTCATAATGTAAATCTGTTTATAACATATATTTAAATATATCTTCAGTGGAATTTCGATTCTGCTATGTTTGCATATAATGTTATGTTACCAATATTTAATTGTAAATAAAAGTAAATTTCATTAGAGAAATGGAAAATTATACGAAAAACGATAAATTTTTTGCTAAACATTCAGAGCAGCTGGATGCCGTTCGATGCATACTTTTAAGCATTAAGAACTTGTATGGAAATAAATAAAACACCCTTATAATTGAAATACGGTAACCTTATACCGGAAAAGTTGCATTTATAGTATGATCCAGTGTAGGATAATATTCTGAATGGGACTATTTCTTACGGTAATATACACCTCTACCAAAACTTTTGGCAATTATATCTGGAAACAATTGTTAAGCTCTATGATGTTCCCAAATCATTCGGTCGTGTAGATAGAACTTTCAATCTCATTCTGTTAAAAAGTTTTTGTTGCTTTTGGAATTTTGGATGAAAAGTAGCAGTGAATTTTACATTTCACAAATATCCGATTGCACCATGACAATCTCCAAGAAACTAACTATATATTATAATTGTTTTCGAGGCGAAACGAAGAAGTTCAAAATTTTTGTGAATTTTAATAAAATAAAACAATTGGTAGGAATATTGCAAAACTGATAATAAATACAAATAAAACAATAGGATAGGAAAGGCACGCGGGAATGTTGGACTGAGAAATGTATTAATAATTTATGGATATTATTCAAAAATCAGATCTTGGTTTTCGATGTTATTAAAGCAACTTTAAAATCAATGGGATTAGGTCAAGGAGTGAAGACCTTTTTAAAAAACCATTATATTGATTAAGTTTGTAACAAGAACTTCAAAATTATCAATGATACGTACAATTATCATAAAAAAATCCACTAAGGAACTATCAATTAGCATTGAGTGAAATTCGCATTAAATGACATATTATGGATCAAAATGTTTTCATCAATTTCATCATCGATAGTTTCGATATGCCATGTTCGCTCTAATTTTGTTTTCTAGAGGAAAAATAAACAGAAGTATGACAAGAACATCTTAAGTGCAGAAAACTTGAAAGCAGTAAGAGCTAAATAAAAAAGGAAGGCAGAAAAAAGACAGGGAAGAATGCAAGAAAAAGGTCTCAAAAAGTAAAAGTTAATTCAAAATGGATGATTTTTTAAATGTTTTTACAAACTTACTATCTCTAAATAGCGAAAAAATTTCCAACAGAGCCATATGATTATAATACAGTAACAGTGCGATACACAAAATGTAGCACTTCCCATTGCGAGCAGAAGAAAACGACCTGAAATATTGGAAGTATTTATAATAGTTCAACTAAGAACTAATATTCTGTCCACTATTTAGGAAAAAATCTCTTGCGAGAAATTATTGAAAAAAATCACTGTCAAATAGATATAGTTTAATGAATATAAAACAACAAAAAGCCAAAGTGTCCTTTTTCATTTATTTATTACTAATCTCAATTAAGAGAGCAAAGCAATGTAAATTATATGTTGATTATATGAGAAATACGCCAATTATGATCACAGCGAAAAAAATTGACGGAAATAAAGAAGCAGAATGGTAAAAATTAAATTAAATACTGTTAGAGAAGATAATAAATTATCTTCCGTAATAATAATTATTTAAAACTTAGCAAAAAGTAAAACTTACCGCCTGAACAAATTCCAATAAGAAAACAATGGAATTCAATAAAATTCGAAAAAATGAGTATTAGTATCATCATTGCGCCTAATAATACCTAAAATATCAAATTTACAGGATTTATTTATTTATTTTTTTTCGTAAAAAAAAAATAGAAATATTGATGAAAGTTGGAAAATATTTTATTCAAATTTCTATTTTACTTCAACTTTGTTTTATGTGGTATATTTCTATAAATAGCAACGCTATTTCTAGTTATAATTACATTAAATCACTTTTTTATTTTTTCATTTATATAAGTCACTGACCTGAATAACTATTAACGGTAACATACATAATGATAATTCTTTCCATATTCCATACAGTGCCAATAATATTGCGAATGATATTACTGCATTTATAGCACTTACATATGTAAAAGAGGATGAACTGATCATAGTTGTATAAACAATCAAATCAGCAATAGCTAATAAAAGCATATAAAATACTGTTAACATTGTTGCAGATGTCTGAAAATTTTTTATTTAACTCAGTTGCTTGGGAAAACGCAAATAACTTCGGTTCCGACAGAAATTTTGTTCACATCATCGAAAAAGCACTCCCTAAACTCCCGACTTAGACGCTTTTTAAACACTATTGCAACATGAAGTGTCAGTTTTGCCGAAATTCGACAAGGATGGATAATATCTTATGTCATCTAATGTGAAGCTACTGGGCTTGAAGTGTTACAGTGATACCATCAGCTTTTTCGCTGACATTTTTTTTTTTTTGATATTAATTATTATCCACGCTGATACTTTTGAGCAAGTACATGCACTCGACCTCAGACATTACCAGACTAAGTTATAATTAGATGACTCTTCATAATCCATGGGAATCTAACAAATTTTTTATCTTCGGTTCAATTTAGCTGTAATTTTCAATAAAATGATACCTTGACGTGAGTAGTACCAAAAAAAGTATAGCTATTAGGCAATTTGTAATTGGCCAGTTGTTTAGCTGGATGATTTTCTTCTTCCATACTGCTGGCTGGAGAGCCCGTTGATCGCATATACTTTCGAATTTTGACCAATGAATGATTTTTTTGTGGAGTTTGCTAAACGAATGTCTAATAAAACATTTTCATTGGATTAAGTCTTTAATTTTCGCAAGATTAAAAAATAAGAATCGGAATTGAACCCTTCTGCTGATGAGCTCTCTCTGACTTATTGTTGACAGATTCGGTGTTCGACATTCGATTCTAAATGGGATGACAACCGAACTTGACTTACTTATGTTACTAACTTTTTCTAGTTTTCGATACGCTTAATTGTCACTGGTTATCAAAGTATAACTTGGACAAAAAAATTCCTCATCTCTTGGAATTCAACTCAAAATCAAAAAAATATAATTAGTTGTTCAGTAGCATGTTAGCATGCTAAAATATATTTGTAAATATTTGTAACTTCAAAGTAAATTAAATTCCTAGTTCTAACTTGAAAATACAATTGATCTTCGTTTTAAATAAACTTAATTAAAAATTATTATTGTTTAGTTTTCACCGCTGAGAGATATGTCCTTATTCGTGGTTACAAATCTGCATTCTTTTAGGCTTAATAGAATTGCCTGATCATTCATATTTTTCTATAGTGACTTTGATGTATGTATCACATCATCTTATATGAACTTCTCTCTGAAATTTTTCAATTTATAATAATTTAAAAATCTGAAATTTCACAAAATGTCGTCATGAGTGCTCACCTGTGAAGTTATATTTGTGAAATCTTGTTGCGAATTTTGCATTGTTCAGATCTAATTTTACCTGAAAATCTCTTTATCAAAATATACATTTCAGATAACAAAAATCTAAGTAATTTTCTGTGTTTTCTTGTGTGTAGATGAACGCAACCAAAGAAGTATTAAAAAAAAACTTCTCAGTTGCATCGAAATTCAAAAAAAGGAGAAAAAAAAGTTGAATGAAAATAACAGAGTATTTCAACCCTATATTGGTATTATCAAATATGATTTTTGACAAGCTGAAACATTCAAAAAATCGGAACTCTTCTTCGATGATTATTCCGGACAATTTAATTAATCAAGATATTATTTGGAAAATGGTATAGAATATGATGTTTTACTTCTAGTAATCTGTGAAGTGCCACACAGAATTTCTAGAACCTTCTACAGTTGCCAAAGATCTCCGAATATTAAAGTGAGTAGTCAAATGATCTCCGAGTACTCAAAAATACACAACCTTACAATACACAGTTTTACTGTTTTAAATATATTTTAAATATATTTATCAGTCAAACATACCGCAGGAAAAAATTCAATCTAATCAACAGTATGAGTCTTATTCATAGTAAGTAATACATTAATTTCTAACTACGACCGAATATCATCCAGTGATGATCTAATTCGAGATCATTGACTGACACAACATCTATTAATTCTATTAAAATCAGTCTTGATATTTTTGCAAAATTTCTGGCGGTCATCAATAAATGTGCGAAAAAACTTCTAAAAATTCAGAAATTTTTTTAATAGGAATCGTACTACAAGAATACAAAAAAAAAAAAAAAAAAAAAAAAAAAAAAACTATACCTTTATCAGATGCATGAATTAAAAGTTTGATTGATTCGCCAATAATGCAATTTAAATTTTTATAATAATAATAATAATAAATAAATAGTTCAATGGTTGGATTGAACTAAGATAATTCATATAGCCATCGTTGTTATGATAATATTGCTTACTTTTCATAAATTGTTTTTAATTTCGGGCATAATCAAACTTGTATCGGAAAATTCTGAAAGATGGTTCATTATAAGCAAGGAATGTTAAAACTCAAAAAGCGTAAAAGCAGTTTCAAATGGACCAACAAGGATAAACATGTTTATCACCAAAACAATAAACAGAAAGGTAAACATGTTTCCCGCCAAACCGATAAACATGTTCACCACCAAAAGGCGAAGCATGTTTATTAACAAAGGATAAACATGTTTACCACCAAAATGCTCCAATAAACATGTAGATAAAGTGAGGTTAACCAATCATGAGGCGACAAATTGGAAATCAGAAAAGAAAGAGTAGTCCCGAAAGGATACACAAAGTTCGAATTTTGGAGAAGAGTCACTTTTTCCTACAGGTGCTCTCAAACAATTTCGGCAGGAGCAGTTTTTTTGCAAACCCTCTACAACAGTTTCACAGCTCCACAACGACAGAATCAACGCTTCATCAACAACAATTTGACAACCCCGACTGATGCGAGGACAATTCAGCTGAAGATCACTTGGAGTCACAACATCACGAAGATTTCCAGTCCAAATTACAAATTAGTTAGATTTTTTCCCCAACAGCTTGACTGCCAATCGTAATACATCAATCACTCATCACAGAGTCAAGGTAAGAGCATTTTGTCTCTTGCTTTTGGATAGGATTACGTCCAATTACTAGGTATCATATTTTCCAAAAAGTTCCTTTCGATTTATGGAAATTAATTTGATTTAAAATTTCACTTGTTTAAAAAACTAGTTTCTAAATTCTGTCTTTTGACCAAGAACTTAGTACCCAGATAAACAGGAAAATAAATGATTCCAAGAATGCCTGATTATGGTATTGATAAACTTGAGAATTAGAACATTTTTTACCATTCCAACTGTTTATTTATCATTGATTTATTATTATATTTTTTTTATTGTTTCTTAATGATGAACATTTTAGACTATTAATGAAAAATGTCCCACTGTTTGGGTTTCTGAAGAATAGCGGTTGTCACGATAGAATATGTCCCATCATTACAGATTGCAGGTAATGAGTGTGGGAAACAAAGTTACTTTATATGATTGATTCTCATCTTTTATCTTAAAAATTTTAATACTATTGCAGCCATTTCGATGTATTCCAGCGATGCCTTCATCATGATACAAGTTGCAAGAATGCACTAACTACTTGGCGTTACTACAGTGACCATCGATTATCTCTATACAATCAATCAGGATGGTTTGTTAAATTATTTTAATTAAATATGCTCCATTAGAAAGTTAATTAATAGTAGGCTGAATGATGCAACATCTAAATCCGATCTATCATTCATTCCTGCATTTTTCCTAATTACGCAGTCACATATTAAACACGGCTAACTTTCTGTAAGACATTCTGAAGCAGGTTCAAAGAGGTTCTATATATTTGATCTAACAGTTAAAGTGTTACTGGTTTGAACCATTTGACCTTAGCATACATGACGGAAGCGTCACATTACTTCAAGTTTCTGAAACGGCATATTGCCATGCTAGCCTTATCATCTCATTGAAGTGTTTAGATCGGATTTCATCGAAGTTTCATTTACACAATTTAGATGGTAATGCTAAGTTTATGAACTATTGTTAGCACATCTGTATTATAGTATTGGGAGACATGTCTTCTTGTCTTTTCGGCTATTCAACATTTATTTACTTCACCTGCGATAATAGATGCAAGATGGGAGAAATTCTTTCTATGATATCAAAAAAGAAGAAAGCTGAGGTAACAAGTGTACTCGATGGGGATGGAAACAAACTCCTCGAAGTTCCCGATCTTTACAATTTGTGCAGGTGTTTTTGTTATTCATTTAAGACCGTAACTCTCATTTCAATTGACTTTCCAAATCAAAAAAAAAATTTCAAAATCTTTATGATGGAAAATTGTTTCTAATCTTTGTGGTAGATAATTAGCGCAACGACATGTTTCAATACTTGCATTTGGAACATAGCTGAGAAAGAATGTTCAATCGATCGTTCAATTTATTAGTTAGTTTTACAATTTCTTTTTTTTCTTTGCGCATAATTATATCTAAGTTTCCGGAGATTTCCACATCTTTAAAGTTAAAAATTCAAAATTAAAAGGAAAATAATTGCAAAATATAAATATAAGAAAAGGTGGAGCAAGGGAATAATTAGCCTGAAAAATATTAAGTGATAAAATAAGTACTGAGTAATATTAAGGTGAAGCGAAGTAATGCTGATGTTAAATGACATCCGTATAGGTAAAATTGACATTGTTGAAAAAATACTTTGTAAAATTTTCCGTATTTTACATTGCAGCATAAAGCGCAGCAGCAGCAGTGGTGAATCATACGATCAAAGTGAATCGATTTCCCGAGATAAAATCATGTGATGCCTATACTCTGCTTGTATCCCTCTGTTTTACCAAATGAATGTCAACGATTGAAGCTCTTTCCATTGGTTATCTCGAATATTTTAGAAAATCTATATAAAGTAAAAACGTAAATGTTCTTTGTTACCAATCTTAAATCTCCGAAACTTCTTCACCGATTGCTTTGAAATTTTGGTTTAAGATTGAATTTGAATGGGCACCTGTTTTTATGTAAATACCTTTTTTTTTTTATGTATCACACCTGTGACAGGTAAAAGTAAATGAGCGAATTGAATTTATTGACCACGCCTGCTTTCTGCATTCATCGGAGCCGGCCACGTTTTCATGTAGCCGTGTTCAGCTAGTCTATTAATAAAAATATTGAAGATAAGCATAATTTCTAATTTCAGGATGTGATACGCACTACATCGAAGACAGATTTTGTCGATGATGTAAAGTACGGTGATGATAAAGCGTTATGGGGCAAAATGTAATCCTGATAGCTTCATCTTCTTCAATATTAAAAGTGTTATAAGCCACGAACTTTTACTTCTTTTGCAGCAACCTCCTGATTTTTATTTTAATTAGTGTTATCATATGAATCCATTTCAAACTGCTAATTCTAAAGAAAATGATGCCATCCGGACAATCTTGACTAACTGAATTTATCTGGGAAAAACCAGATAAATTCAATTTATGTGAAAATATTACCCTTGAATAGGCATTGCGTGAAATTCCAGTGTCAGATGATTGATTTGGAAACTGGACAGGAGGTTGCTGTAGCAGACGTCGCGACGTTAATGACCACCGCAGCAAGGGTAAATTGTGGACCTAAGCTTGCATTGTATCGGTTTACAGCTAATATTATTATTCTCTAATAATTGCAGAATATTTCCAATGAATTTGGCTTATGAAGTGCGGAAAATGATCAGATTTTAGAAAATAATGTCAAATATGGGAATGAGTCAGAATTTCAAGATCATAAGACTTTGGGTAGTAAAAATAAGTGATAGTAAAATTAGGTTCTAATTCGTTATGATACCGGACAATACGATAATATTTATGCAAGAGATTTTCGTTTGGATATGTAGAAACAGTCTACAGATTTTGAATATCAACTTTAATATTCATGGATGCATTTTCCTGAGCTTCAAGACAAATGTCTGCGTTTTGATAGAAGCGAGTTGACGGACTTTTGCTATCTTCCCTACATTTGATGCATTGTTCAAGTCAACTGCTTATTAAAAAATCCCGACCTCGATATCCAAAATTAATTCTCCGATATCCAAAATTAATTCTCAAATCAAATTACTGAAATTATTTGCTATTTAAATAAGTATTTTTGTGAACTAGATTTGCTTCCTCCAGATCTTTACGTATTTTTACATCTATTAATTTATGAACTCTATTGATTTATTAGTACCACTGTTTGAATTTTTGCTTATGTTACTTAAATTCAATCGCCCAAAGTGTATGCATGCATATCAATTGAAATGTACGAAATCTTCGTAGTTATCAGCAGAATTAATTTAACTCTGTATATTATGCTCTATTCTATAGGTGATTGTCTCAGAATATGTATATGAAATGATAATTGAAAGAACAACTTAATAAAAATTCATTCAAAAATATTTCGACTAGTATTTCTCTTAGCTGCATCAAACTTTAAATGTTACCAATATCGCCTTTTCAGATTATCCTGTCTGAGTTGGCCTTTTTCACATCAGATTTATCCTCCCAATAAAACAAGAACTGTTAGTTTCAAACTTTTCCCCACATAATTTCAGCCGGTGACACCTTTATATTGAGAATTAAATTTGAACGGGTGGGATCATTCGAGAATGCCGAACACTTAGTATTGTCAATGATATAGCATCCATTTTTCATAGGTAGAAGGTTGTGGAAAGGGTTTTGTAATATAGTCAAAATTCTTTTTCACATTTTTCCTTCTTTTTTAAGTTGCCTTCATCATCGACGAGGACGTTGAAGACAATCACACGATGCCAAATAGTTAGTCGGAACTGTAATTTTCACAATACACGTTGAAGATTGCCTTATATATACAAGCCAAAATCTACATAAAAATGTTCGTTGTTACTCTTGACACAACGTTTCAGGTTCTTTACCGATTGATTTGAAATCTTGGTACAACGCTGCATAGGCGCGTGTTTCCATACAGACATGCCTACTTCTTTTCTTACTTATCATACCTGCGACAGGTCAAAGTAAGTGAGCGGAGTCAATTTTTCGACCACGCCTACTTCCCGCATTGTTCATGAGCGGACTGAATTTATTGGCCATGCTTACTTTCTGCATTAATCACACCTATTTTCTGCAACGTGTTTAAGAACTTTCGAAGATTTAAGATTTTGAACAAATGAACATTTACATTTTTGTTTATATAGACTAGCTAATATAATAATTGTAACCATCCAAATTATTCGGTATAATTCTTGCCCGACAGATACCTGTATAATGGAGCAGTTTCCCATGTTTGATTCGCTGAAATATGTCAAACGAGTAGGAAGCACGTCAAGAAAGTACACTCACCCACAGCATGACACATTAAGATGCTCTGGAAGTAAAGCAAAATCGTTTTCAAATTTGATGATTAGGTGAAACCCGCGAAATAAACAGCAACTCGGGCAACTAGGTGGGGAGTGAGTGTTATGTGTGATGGCATTGTGGTATTCTAAATGTTATTTGGTGCGTTACGTATGTGATTGATTACGTGGTTTTACGCGAAGTACGTAGTAATTAAACTGACAGCATGAAACTATGATACATGAATTTAAAATAAAAGTACATATATATATATATAAATATTCAGGAAGAAAGTGAATTAGTTATTCTGCAAAAGTTTAGATCACCGTAACACATGATAAATATTTTTGTTTCTAATAATTCAATATGAAATTGCTGATTTCTTTCCTTGTTAGTTAAAGTTACTTCTTTTCTAGGATTGTTTGAATTATGATAAATGTCTCAAATAACTAAATATTTTCGTGAAAGCAAAGGTTTGTGGAGAGTAGAAGGTGATCTAACCCCCAATAAAAAAAGATGGTACATGATCTTGTAAATGGTCAGCCGAAGGTCACTTACAAATTTTCTGGTTCGTATTGCTCTATAGTCTTTTTTTGGAATGCACCTTACTCTGTATCCATCTCTGTTTGCCTTTTTTATTCCTCGCGTGCACACTGTGTCCACAATTTCTATCATCCGCTTAACTTTTCCAACTAAAAATGTTCCGTAGTCTTTTTCTGGAATGATAACATGATTTATCGATCATTGTCATACTTTGCCTTTTCATTTCAGTGTCTGTAAACTATAAATGACTTCGGGACCGGAAAATCATGACGGAACTGTTGTAGTTTTGGAAGATAGTAATGATGGTTTTATAATATTTGAGGAACAAAGCAATCACCGAATCATATTGGAAAGCCATTCATTTATTGAAGCGGAAAGTACTGCAAATGATGTAAATTACTTTTTTAAGACGTTTTGAGCCATAAAAAGCAGAGTTAGCCTTCTTCTGAGCCATAGGAAAGACTTTACATGGAGATCCTAAATTGTCTTCATTTAGTCGATAAATTCTGTAGTGCTCAGGATTTGCAATTAGTATTTCAAGGTTTTTAAACTTTAAGTAGAAGAACAGTTAAGTTATAATATGTCGAGACTTTAATGAAAAGTTGCATATTTTGATTCCTGGGAACAATGAATCGTTTTAGAATCAAGAACCTGAACGGCCACAACATCGAGCAACACGTATCATCTTGAGTAGTGACGAAGAGGCTGATGATGATAATACGTATAAGAAGCGTCGCCGTAGATCTTTTATTAGTGATAACAACAGAGGTCATATTTGTTTGAATTCAAAACTTCACTTGTTCATTGTATTACTTCACGTGGTGTTGATGCGCACACTGATTCCATCTCTGCATTGACCTACCGGGAAAACCTTATTTTTTGATCTTACACAACTTTTATGATCAAGTTTTATGATCAAGTTCATTGAGAATCTTGAAAATAGTCTATGCATATTTGTGTATTGCAGAAAGTGATTCAGGTGGTGATGAAACGACTAGTTGTTCTATTTGTTTTGAAGCGTATACAATTTCAGGTTCTCATAGGTAAGTCTATAGAACTTTTGAATATTAATGATGTTTATTAAAACATGCTCTTTTTACTCAAGCAAACTATTTCTGTAATTAGGAACTTTGGAAAAATCCCTTGATCCAAAAAAACAAAAATTTTAATTAAAATAAATCCAAAAATACAAAATAATTCTAGCTGAGCCGTAACTAATATGGTTAAGAATAGACAGTCATTCATACCAAACTTTTAAGGATCGTATGTTTGAAATGTGGGCATCTTTTCGGGCAATCCTGTATTGAAAGGTGGATTCGAACGGAAAAAGCTGCTAAATGTCCACAGTGTAAGGCTAAAGCACGAATTACTGATATACGCCGCTTATATGTACGGGCTATAAAGGTAATTAATATTCTTTTAACACTTTTCCTCATTACATTTTTAAGGTAATTCGACTTCATGTTTTGAATGAGTTTAGAACTTCATTCATTATAGAATGGAAAATAAGCAGAGAAGTTTCAAATAGACCGTTTCATTTGCTTGTATTATGATATGCGCATCAAAATATCAGAAAGTTGTTTTTTTATGCTTTAAGCGATGGTTAGTATATTAAGAGGATGATTGGCATCTGTACGATGATCAAAAACGAAGTTATAGGCGCTTGATACCACGGAACTGGAATGTTTGAAAGAGGCAAATAACGCATACAGAGCTGAAAACGATAGTTTACGTCTTGAAAATGAACGTTTAAAAGAAAAAATTGTAGAAGAAGAAAAATGTAATCCATACAGAGCTGAGGTCGAAAGACTAAACCTTGAAAATGCACAGTTGAGGGCGAGAATATCCCTTCAGGAGAAGCATGAAAACAAATTGCGGTAGGTTGTTAAATTTTCCTTTTTTTTTATTGACTCTTGTATTATAGCAACAATAATAATTTAGAATAGGCCGAATTTAACTGTTAGAAGTTAACTAAAAATAGAAGTATGTATTGTAACAAGTGGCTTGTTCATTTTCCTTTCATTTATATCTTATTGATTTCGAAGCCATAAAAGTTGAGTGTGACAATATCCTTTACATTGTTGAGGAATTTGCTGTCACATGATTCATAGGTCGCATTTTCTATGTTAAATAAAGAAATTTTTGCGATTTTTTGCTCCTTCAATAAAAAATAAGGCCATGATACTAATAACTGCATTAAAATGAATCAGTTTAAGGAACTGATAGTTTTAGATCGACAACATTTTCTACTGCTAAAATGATAAAAGGTTCTTATTTTTCTTTGCTTGCTGGCCCGATTATTCAATTATCATCAGAACCAGGTTCTCGATCGCTAGATGCGAATGGCGAATGTTTTGTGGTAGCTTGTAAAGTTAGGAACGATCTATTTATGCCATATGGATTAAAGCTGGTGATTTATTACTTCATTTAAATTGTTTTTCGTTTATTGTCAATATTAAAAGTGTTGGTACAAATTTTCTCAAATTATGTTTGTTACTTGCTCTTGCTTATCATTTTCATTTTACAGTTCGGTAATCCATCGAGAAGAATGATTATTTCTTCATATTAATGATCCCGTATTTGTTCATTTTCATTAAGTGTCCTACCCAACATCATCCTGACATATAAATTGTAAAAATGCGATTTTGATATTTGTCGATGATTGTTTAGCTGAATGTTCAGCGCTAGTTTATTCCGTTGTTCATTGCAGATCACAGTGAACGATCGTGGAGATACGGTGATTCCAGTCCACAGTAGAAAACCTCGATGCTGCAGATTTTCACCTTTTAATTGTCAGTTAGTGCTATCCACTGGAGAAGATAAAACACTTTGTGTTACGAGGTTTGTTAATTATAGTGATAGAATATAGCAATTTTAAGAACGAAGATGAGGTACTGTCATCAATTTTTGGTATAAAGTTAATTTTCAGCTTCGATGATCTTCCAAGAATTCAGCACCGCATTCCCCTACCGGCTTCTGGTTGGTGTTGTTGCTGGTTGAGTGAGAATGACGTAGCAGTTGGTCTGATTAATGGTGAATTTCAAAAATCATCCAAGCGAAATTTTCTGCATTGACTTCTTGGTTCTTGCTCACTGTTTTTAACTACAAACCCGTTTTTAATTTTTTGATTTTCTCATCCATTTCAGGTAGAGTTTTGAAATTCAATCTCCACAATCCAACAGTTGAGCCGTTTGACATAACTTGCGGCAAGGGACGTTTACCTATCATAAATTTAGAATTTTGTACAAGACAATCTTTGCTTTTCGTTACATCGTTGAAAGAATGTGTGCTTTATCATCATATGCAACCACATGTTTTGATATCTGACCAAGGTGAGTTGAATTTTTTTTAAAAACATTTTTGGAATGTATTGTGATTTTTACTGTTTAATTTTACACTAGTTTCAGGTTCTATAAATTCGTTTTGTTATGATCAGGAAAGTAGCAATGTGATGCTAACATTTGCTCCCAGTCAGCGTCACGAAACAGTGACTCATATTTTGTTTTCTTTGGACTTAGATAGCGAACACAAGAAACTACGTCATATTCATACCTACAAAAGTATTTCAAAAAAGCTAACACGTGTGATCAGAAGTGCATTTTGGACTACGCCTTATGGTCCATTTGCCGCTGTTTATGATGAGACTAATTCACATGTGGTATGTAATATTTGCATTTTTTTTTGCTTATAATCTCCAAAAAGCATTAGAGGACTCATTTCGAACCTTTCACATTGTACTTGATTGTAATTTCATGATTTTGTATTGTGCAAATCAAGAAAAAAAATTCAATTTTCAGGTCCTTTATGATTGGATACGCAAATGTCCGACATTCGTGAAACGTATTAACGATATGGTTGTTGATATCAGAGAAACTGTAGCCAGTGACTCGCAGCATTTTCAGTTAGGATGCTTAACTGAAACTGCAGTTTACTTCTTTGAAGGACGATGTTAAATTTCATTCGTGACAAGGATTTTATTGACATATTCTAATATGAAGCAGTTTCCGCTCTGCTAGATCGTAAGATTTGCTGTAATCATTTGTAGAGATGGAACAAAAATGTTTTTCATATTAATTCACATATATTTGAAGTTCTTATGCAGTCATATGCGGGTTCTTTTAAATTACGAATCACTGATAGTCCTGATCTGATTCGACGACTTTCTTCAATAACGTCTACAATCATGAGTAAAAATGAAATAATTTGAAATGTTAAGTTCCATTGCATTATTAAGTACATTGTATTACAAGCTTAAAATAGCGGGAAGTTCATTCAGTTTTCTTTTTTCATGATTTAAGATTGTGGATAGCTATCAAAGATATTTGTGTCAATAGTTGTTTATAATATTTGCTTCATGTTTTATTGTACATGCCATTAATCTATTGTTCATAATACCCTCATTCCTAAAGGTAGTGCCTAGCAGTACAATATTGATTTTCCGGTTTTCGAAAAGTGTATCTCCCAAACATATTCTTTTTTTTAGAAATATATGCTGCCACATTATGTTCCAGGAAATTCATATGTATCGATCATCGTTGATTACCTCTGATTTGTTGTCATTGAAGTTTTTTAACGGGTATCAAATACTTTCCATCTCTCTATATGTTTTTTGAATTTTCTTTCATAGAAGAATAAGTTTTCTGCGTTTTTTATTTTATCCGTTTATGGATGAAATTTCTCTTATCAAATGTGCAAATCTATATTTTCTATATTTTTGACGTGAATTATCCTATATTCTATAACAGTGAATTCATATTGATAAAATCCAAGTACAATGCAATATTTTCCATTTCCAGTAAATAAGAACACAAATAATGCCGTTTAAGAATAATTGTGAAATGCTTTCTTAACAAGAAGTCTGTTTTGTGGAAGATCCCTAATATATGTTCTGCAAAATTTTTCTGGATTAAGTCTGCGATAAGTTATCAAATTATGCCATGCAGGATGAAATGGTTAGAGAGTTGCTCAAACTTTCACTATTCCAGCGCTCAAGTAGCTGCGTGCAACCATAATTGGAATAGTATTGTGGAAATGCATAAAATAATACTTAGGTGGAAAATAGCTAAAGTGATTATCTTGTCATCCAGTGTATCCTGCAGATGTTTCCAGTGATGGCACGGTAGCATATAAATGATTCTGAAAGTAGCTCAGCTTGATTATTTTGTCTGGCATATCCGTCAATTAAGCAATCTGTCGATAATTGATTTGGAAATGTGGACGTTTGTTCTTAAATTTCTGGCATAGCTGCACATCAAGTGGGTCAAATAAACAGGATTGAAAGGAAAGAACGATAAAGCATGGATGTATGCGCTAATTAGGCTAAGGCTAAACGCTTAGTCGATGACAGGAGAAGAAATGAATTAGAAATAGCACCTTATCTGGAAAAGCTGCTTGCTTTTTTTTTTGCATCCTTCGACTGGTCTCCTCGGCAACAGGCGTCTTACTTTAATTGCTTTTGCTCATAAAATTTTCATCTTTTGCAGCATTTTTTATATTTGTGTTTTATTGACAATTTCATGTTGAATTTCACCGCTAATTTCCATTGAGTAAATCAATGGTGTGTTACTTTTCGATTCATTTTCCAGTCTATCAATTTTTGTTGATTTATGATCATTGATTTCTGATCAATTAATTTTTAACATTATTTGGCATAAATTTGTTATTTCAAGAATTTAATAGTAATTATTCGAATTGATAATATAGTTTATTGGGAAATTTAGTCTAAAAAACACCTTCTAATGTGTTCATGACGGATAAAGAGATAGTGCATTATGAGAAATCGAGGTTGAAAATCGAAAAAAAAAGAAAGAAACAAAGCAATAAAGGTTGGAATTATCTTGAGTGCAATAAATGTTTGCATAAATTTGACCCATCGTTGTTTACTGATAGCTGTCCTACGGACATATGTCTTAGCGAATGCTGTGCCAATTGCTACGAGCATCGAACCGAATCTGACGTTATCATCTTTAAAAATAATCTTCTGGAGTACTGTAGAACGAATTCTGTAAATTATTGAAATTATGATTAGAATTTAGCACACAGAATATATCAATAAATGGAGTGGCAGCAATACTTTGATGCTTTTATCACTGAAAATATTTAAAAAGAATGCCTACTGAATCACTTTAGATTCTTCTTATGATTACGATTAAATGATATACAACGCTCAATGAAGACAGCCAATTGATTTCATTTTTTTTGTTCTGTACTTCAATATTAATACTATTTATTCGATGGGACAACTGAAGAGTAAAATTTTACACCAAGCTGGAGCGGAAAATATTGACAATCTAAAAGAAGATCCTGATGATCAGTGGTCGAATTTATATCGTGAACGTAAAAAGAATCACCTTTACAAATGGGTTGGCATGCGCTCCGGTAAGTATTTTCGAATCATAACACGTTATTCTCGTGTCTCATCACCAGAATTCCTCAATTTTTCAATCACTTTTGTAGACAAGACTTCTATCACATACTTTTTTTGATAATGCTCATTTCGTAAAATTTCGAAGGACCTGATATAATACATTTACTGTGATTGGATGATCGGACTATGAGATAATAACTTATCATCAATTGTATCTTTAGCTGAACAAATAAATTGTCAAGATTTTGACAAAGAAGAATTCCTAATTAGCCTTATGCTATTTAAACAATGGGGTCAGTTACAGGTGGCGAACTAATAGCTGCTTTTGAAAAGGAAGGTGAGGATGGAGTTCTTAAGTTTGCGAACGAGAAACTAATTTCAATGATGTATGAAGATGGTGCGTCACCGCAAATGATTCGTTTTACGGACTATGCAAAATGGAAAAAGACAACCGTGAGTTTTTTTTTTTTTTTTTAAATTATATTTGCGATTATTTTTCATAGATTAGTTTTCTTCACAAAATATTCTTTTTACTAATCAGAATCGTCCAGATCAGTTAGTTTGGCGTATTGAGTGCTGTGAAATGGCCTTAGAAGTATACATTAATTCAGATTCTATTAGTTGCACTATTCTATTTTTTAAATTATTATTGATTTAAATTATGTTTGGTTTCTTCTCGATTTGTTTTAAATTGTCCCACCATTATCATCTCAGCATGAGATGAGTCGAATTCCGCAGAAATGCGCAACAGATTAAAGATCTATCAAAATTTTAGTAGTTTCTCTCGTCTTCTGATCCTTCTGATCATTATAGAACGTACAGCTGGGTAAAACAGAGTCAAACTTTGTTGGCCAATTCGGAAGCAAATTCCGCGAACATCTTGGTCAATGGAGATTGAACAAACGTGGTGTGGAAGGTGAGACGATAATACATCTGTTGCTGAATCGTGAAGAGCCAATGTGTAGCGAAATTGCTAGAATTTTAATAACACGTTACCCTGGTCTTGCTAACGACATTTACCTCAGCGATGAAATGTTCGGTAAGAATGCAACAGCAAAGTTAATTTGATTTTCTTTTTTTTAAAATTCATTTCTGTGGAATATCCAACTATTCGCTTTTTGACTTTATTAGTCTTTAATTTAGAAGCTTAAGAAATATCTTCTCTTTATCCATTTTTAGTGACATTTTTTGCATATTTTCCTCATTTTTGGTGCAACTAATTTTCCATCGCCTCCAATGCTAAAAATAGCTTTCTGTTTGGAGAAATTTGAACAGATTTATGCTTCTTTTATAATTTCGCATAACGTTGATTCAATGGTACCAAACCTGAAAAGTCTATAATTTAGGTCAAAGTGCATTGCACCTTGCAATTGTTCATGATGATTATGAAACGGTCCATTTGTTACTGCAAAACTCAGCAGAAGTGAATGCTCGAGCTTGCGGTACATTTTTCCTACCTGAAAATCAGAAGACATCTCGCAAATCAACTGATTACCAAGGTACCTGTTGTTTTAAAGTTAGTCCAATTTTTACATAACATTGCTGCGAAAAATTGTAAGTTTGTGTTCAACACTTGAATTTCAGGATATGCCTATTATGGCGAGTATCCCTTAGCGTTTGCTGCATGTTTCGGCAACAAAGATATCTATGATTTACTGATACAATACGGCGCTGATCCGAATCTACAAGATATGTTTGGCAATACAATTCTGCACATGTGTGTCATCAACTACAGCAATGTATTATATATATATATATATATCTTTCAATATTCACAGAGACTTTTACATTGTGTTTTATCACAGTTCAGTTACCGTAACAGACGATTTCAATTATCGTGACATAGTTCAATTACCGTTACAGATAGCTCGTAAAAGTCAAAGACATTTTCCTAAAATACTATTATGATAATACAGAAAGCTACTGATATAGCACATTATAGTCAATGTACAGCTATGCAGTGAGGCATTGGGCGAAACCCGCGGATCCAAACATCGTAAATGCTGCTGGCTTGACACCGCTAACGCTTGCGACAAAACTTGGACGAAAGGATATTTTTGAAGAGATGCTGGAATTGATGAAAGTCGTACGTACTTTCACGGTTACACACAACTAATGATGTTTGATTTCTTCAATTTTGAATTTGGATATTTCAGGAATTTTGGAGATTTAGTGATATGACGTGCAGTGCATATCCCCTTACAGCTTTAGACACCATACGACCCGATGGCTCAACAAGTTAGCATTTTTGCTATTATTCTTCCGATAAAATTTCTCGATGTTATCATGCATATATTTATTGATTTTGTTCGATTTCTTTGCAAGAAGAAAAACATAAATTTCATGTAAGACCAAGTAATCAATTTGGTGACCGCGTCACCTCAGCCGACAAACTTTTTTTCACTTCCTTATAGCTTAAGCTCAATTTTATAGAGGATTGTAATGAAATGATAAGTGGTTTCGTACTTATTATTATTTTCATCAATTACAACTTTTAATTACAGATTATGATTCAGCGTTGATGACTGTGATAAATGGTAGTACCGGTGAACATTTAGATATGATTGGTAGCGAAGTGATTCAGCGGCTTCTTGCTGACAAATGGAAAGCTTTCGCATCGGTTTGCTTTTTCGAATCGCTAGTCAGACTAATTTCGAATATTGTTATCTAGTCTTTTTAAGAGGGAAAATACGAAACCTTTAATATTTGATGCAAATAGCTTAATTACTTGTAGAGAAAATTATTTGAAAGGCTTGGATTGCTCATTTTACACCTCATATTTCTATGTTTTGTTGTTTATATGCGACCGACTGACCCGGAGCGACTTATGTATAAATTATATGCAACGGGATGGAATGATTGGGTATATTCTTTTCATTGCTTTATTTTTTGGAATTTTTTTCTGTTTAGTAACTTTTCCGGGAAAAGCCAATCTAATCTTCATATCGTACCAATATGCCGGAATATTTGTCCTGTAAGCTTCAAGTAAGATGGGAATAAAACAGTGATATACGTTAGCCAAGTCTATAAAAGCCTGACATGTCTATCTCATTGATAAGCTGATAAAGGTTGGATTCAATGAATGTTGTAATGGTAAGCTGCCAGCCTCCATTAGATCATTTATGACCGTATTTGTGTATGCAAGTGATTTCCGGCAATCTTGATAATGCAATATTTAATTTCTTGCAGGTGCGGTTATTTTTTGAAATTTTAACAATAGCCAGTTGTGTTTTCTTTGTTTTCTTTCAACAATTTAGCGAACTGAGAACGCAAGGATTTTATGGATATATCAGAAATTTGGTAAACTTTTCCTGCATCAAGAAGTCCATTTTTTATGCTTCTTCTGTCAATTTCTTTTCCTCTGCCATCAATATTATTCCTGATCATTCATTATTATTACTTTTATCTCATTACAGAAAACGGCTCCAGCTAAAATTGTATTTCTTGGTGCCAATATATGTATTCTTATATGTGTACCTTTTCGTATAATGGGTAATGTTCAAGTTGAAGAAGCTTTATTAGTCTTTTCATTACCGGGTTCTTGGATATTTTTCCTTTTCTTTGCCAGGTTTATAACTTTTTTTTTCAAGCTTAAGCATTTCGACTTTCAAGAAGACTTTATTATGATTACATTAACTTAAGTTGAATGGAACTACAGTGGTCTTTATTCCTTACCATTTGACACAACATATAGTTTATTGTGTGCAATTTGCCTCCAGCAAAAAATTTGTTTCCAGAAGTGCTAAATTAACTGGACCATTTGTGCAAATGATTTATAGTATGATTGCTGGTGATATGATTCGCTTTGCTATCATTTCTGCTATATTTCTCGTCTCATTTTCGCAAGGTCCTACTTACACTTTCTTTTTAAAATGCACTTCGTTTAATCAATTTTCATCTGAAGTTCGTCCACGAAATAAAACTAATGAAGATTTATTTTATGTCCTATAGGCTTCTATTTTATGATCCCCTGGTCCTAATTAACTAGCTGCTAACGTTGATCTTCTCGATTTGCTCAAAGCTTCCAAAAATTTATGTCATCATCCTGTTTCAGTATTTTATTTTTTGGGAAAGGATATGCACGCAAAACAAGTGCTCAATCCGCTAAATCCAGATTATTGCGAAGTCAAAGGTTACGATATATTCACGTATTCTTCTTTCTTGGAAACATTTATTACGCTGTTTCGTGCAAGTATGGGTGGTTATGATGTAAGTTCTTTGCTACAATTTTGCAAAATTTCAGAGATAACTATATATTTTCGTAAGATTGCATTTTGAGAATGATATAAACGATCATTTGTTTCAGTATGAGGAATTTTCTTGCGCTAATTATGAAGTTTTAACAAAGATATTATTCGTACTTTATATGTTTATAATGCCGATCATGTTGATTAATATACTTATCGCAATGATGGGTAATACTTATACAACAGTTATCGCACAAGCTGAAAAAGCTTGGAGGCAGCAGGTCCACGATTTTTAACCATTTGAAGGAAAAAAAAAAGAATTTCTGATAAAAATGATGGAAAATTTTCAAAAGTGAATATTAACACAAAAAATTTTATATAGAAATGATAGACAGCTATCGGTAATGTTTTAGTACGATGAGTGATATTCCTCGAAGTTTCATGCGAATTGATAAAATTGTTAAATGTTAGTTAGTTAAAAAAAAGTGAACATTTTGTTGGCTAATATCTTAACTTATTTTAAAAAGTTCATGTTAGCATGTTCTGCATGCAATCATTTTTCTACTGGTATGATTCGCACTGCAGTGAATATTCCTGGCGAAATTAATACTTTTTAGTATGCTCAAATTGTGATGGTATTGGAAAGATCAGTGAAAAAGGAGAAATTAGCAGCGTGTCAATTGGAATACAGTATTAGGCTTAATGAAGCAAATGATGCTGGCATGGAAATACGTGGCCTAATGGTCATCAAACAGACCAAGAAAACTCGAGCTAGGCAAAGGAAGCAAGCTATTACTAACTGGAAGGTTTTATACTTTTTCATCTATGTCTTGATTTTAGGGACTTACTTTTTTACTTAATTATTTAGTTTCAATACATCGAAAACTTAGTATTTTCGTTTATCTTTTCATCTATTACAGACAATTGGTCGGAAAGTAATTCATACCGTGGAAAGGTTAGGTGTTGATTATGCACAGGAATTACTTCATTCATACAATTGTTTAATCGATGAACCAGCTAGTGCTGTAATACTCAGGCGAGATACTACCGTATTGCCACCACCAACAAGGTCTATGGTAAATGAATGGTTATTATTAAAAAAATTGCCTGTTCTTTATATTGACTTTTGCAAACATCTTAGTATTACTATTTTAAAACAATTTCTTTATGGAGATAAAATTTGTACATTTCGATATATATAATAATCATTATTAGAAATAATTTTTTTTTTATGTAAGAATTTTTTTTATGTAACAACATCACAATCTCACGAAACTTCAACAAATACGCAAATTGAAGAAAAAGACGAACAATCAAAGAATAACTCAGACGAACAATCAAAGAATAAGTCAATCGAGAAAGAAGTAATGCCAAATAATTCTTCCAATCCAACGTCTCTTCAGTATCAGTCACCTCGAGACTTTAGTGAGTCTTTAATATATATAAATAGATAGATAATTTGATAGACATCACATACATGAGCCTTAGGCTTGCGTATTACGATAAGGTCATCTGTTATGAAGGTAATAACTCTTCTGTTACGTCAAAATGAGGTCACATTTTGATTTTAGAACTAACAACAACCAAAAAAAGCACAGCTACGATTCTGGAAAAATTGGCCGTACGGAAAATAGCACGAGGACATCAGCTGGTTGCTTCGTTGGATATGCCGAATATGCCAGCTGCTGGAACACCACCACTAGCGGTGTCACCACGAATTCGAAAGGATATGTTTCGACGCAAAGATAGTTTCGGTGCGAGTTCATCATCTGCTAGCTCAAACACACAGGTAAGAAAGTTTGGTCGTATTTAAAATCTAGCAAAACCGGTTTTCGCTAAAGTCGGTAAATGGTTGCATTATTTTGGATTCGTGTCTCTTTCTTAGAAATCTAATTTATTATATAAGAAATTTGGATGTGAGGTCTTGTTTGGTCCTTTTGGAAAACAAATGACAAGGGGAATAAGTCATTACTTCAAAAAATTGATTTACTTTTATCAAATTATCTGCGACAATCCTACCATTTGAAAAATAAAAATGGTACGTTTCCAATCATGGCTCTTTTTGTTATCTCCAAACTCCAGTTTGTTATTTAAGTTTATTGTTTTATGACTATCTTTTAGTGCTATCACAGAAGACTATTAATCAAATTTAGGTTTAACATAGAGGATAATGATGCGTCAAAGAATATGACAATTGCAGTAAACTTCTATTTCAATAACTGAAATCGTGACATGTTCTCGAATTGGTTTTAATCACAATTACTCTGACGCCAATTTGTTTGCCTTATCGATAAAAAATTTACAAGATAGTAATATAATGTTGAAGAAACAAATCAATTTTGTATTTACTGAGCTATATGTTTTGAGCATTCTTCAGTCTTCATTTTCATGAATCTAACTCTTGGAAATGACAGAAAACAGACAGAATCGTCGAATAAGATGATAAATCGACTCATATACGATGCTGAGCTCAATGTTTACTTTCATAAATGTATTTGAACTAGTAAGAAGGTCTAAATGGGAAAAATTTTCATAATTTTGTGCGGATAAAATCGTCTAATGGAATGTTTAGACATAGACACGTTAAGTATAGGCCGAGAGAAAAAAAAAAGCCCAACAATTTACAGTAGCAAGGGTAACCAGTCAATTTTTTTGAACAGAAATTAAATGCTACCGTATACCTGTATGGGACAGGTCAATACCAACATTGGCTGGTCATTTGGTGCTCTATATCTTCTGGTAGTGAAATAATTACTCGTCGGAGTGTCAACTCACAGCATTTCTTTAAACACTGAGTCATTTTACCGATTGAAGTGAGTGTGGTTAGAAAAAATGTTGTATTTAAAAAAAATATACAGTGGGAAATCTAAAAGATTTCTGAAAGCATTTTCATTATAAGCTGAAAACGAATAACGTTTAATTTAAAATTCCTGAGCAAAAAGTGTATGAGTGATGAATTATCAACAAAAATATTCCCGATTAACACAGTTAACTGTAAGAAGTGGATTCACAGAACGATTCGGTGCGCAATATGCCAAAATGTTTTCATTTGTTTTATACACACCATCAGGCCGATTTCGAATCCAACATATAAGAACAGTGAGGATGAGCAGAAAAAGAAAGCAACCCATGATAATGCCAATTATTGCTAAAAATAGCCAAGAAATCAAAAAATTTTCAAAAGAAAGAATCTTAGTATTCTTCGATTGACTTTATGCTTAGTCTTGCAGGTTTTATGTTTCTTAATGATGAGTACTTCATTAAATTTACATCCATCATTGAGGGAACAAATAGAAAAAAAGGAGGAAAAAGAAAGTTTGACCTCCAGACAATTAACCATCAAAACTTACGCGTTAAACCCAGTGAAGAAGTATGGTGTCCAATTATAGCATTGATATGAATGGCAGGCAATGTTGATTTTTTTTCTTGTTTCGGCATTTGATCAAAAAACCTGAAATGTAAGATAAACCAGAAAATTCATGTTAAAGAAAAATAACCGTTGACGATACATTTAATCCTAATGTTTATACTCTCAAATCATGTGCAATGATGATGTAAATTAGAGTGTAAACATCAAGTAGTCCCGTTAATAAAAAAAAGAAAAAAAAAACCAAGAAATGAGGGATTTACATATGATCATACGAACAGCCTTGAAAGCGTACTCCACCCGTATATGATAGACGTGTTGATGACGGATTCTTTAGAGGAAAAGCGGCACCGACTTGTAGCCTTGTCAAGCAACCCGCAAAATCTGTGATCAAAAGGAATTTACTTAACAATTGATAATGATTTCAATAATTTAGGAAGGATATAGAAATGTTAGATATTATTAATAATGTAGAAAAATTACTTCTATCAATGAATTTCCAAACATTAAACTGTAAGAAGAATGACCAGTTACCACTTATATGAAGAACATCTTCGTCATTAATCTATAAAAATTTTAATTCCGTAAACGATTTAAAGACAATTCACCCACATTGTTCAAAAGATATCATGTTATAATGAGTAACAATTACACACATATATCATTGTCTTTCCACAATGCTTAATTATTATTCTTCCTCTCATGATAATGTTGAAATCGAATTTGAAAAGAAAAAGGCACATTAAGATTATCTGTAAAATTATTCAAAGCTTTGAAGTCATTTTCAGTCAACCTGAAGAATAAAGTCAGTATTTTCGGCACAAAAATTGACATCGGTGAGTTCATTATTGTCAAATTTATGTATAGTGTCTGTGGCTTCATAGTGGAAGAAAAAGCCATCGAAAACTGATAATTCGAGATAACCTGTGAAAATTAATTACAATATTTAGCAGTTTCTTGAAAACATTTTCCTGATAATAAAACTTAGCAGGGATTAACAACTCATTCAATAAAGTAAGTTTTTTAGTGATCAAATTATCTGCACTTAAGGCTTGGTAATACATGAAGTATCGAGAACGCTTGAAATACAGCCTGAATTAAACCTTTTATCCAATTTAATCAATATTCAGTAATTGATAAAATCGTCAATTTTCAGCATTTAGCAAGCGTAAATGTTCTTTTAATCTATTTGAAACTTCCTAAAACATCTCCATCGTGTTCCGATGGCATCTGAAAAGATATCCAAATGTGACTTAATAATAACAAATTGTAACCTTTCGGATTGATAGTCAAGTTAAACTGAGAGTCTGCAAATAAAGCTTTTGCTCTAATCAATGAATAGTTTGAGGAATATGACTGTATAGCTATCCGAAAACAAGATGATACTTGAGCTGGATGTTGCCATGGAATCATCAGTTCAGAATCTTTCGGTACAAATATGGCGACATCTATAATTTCATCTTCTGTCTAACAAAATGGTTAATATTGATCGTTTTTACTCAGTTTTAACATTCATTATACTACTTGCTGATCATTATTTGAAAGCGAAAATGAATAAACCAACCACAAATGCAGTAAAGAAGGCAAAAATTACCTCGGTCACACTTTTCACCAATGAATGGAGTACTGTTACAATTGCATTTGTGACTATCATAAAATTCAATACATTGGCCATGATTTAAGCAGTCATCATCCCGACATGTTCTTTTTTCGCCCAATTCGATACCCTAAATAGAAGAAAGCAAAACAATAAATGAATAAAGAAGTTTTTGTCGTCTCAACCAGAATTCATCAAACAAGGCTCACATTGCGGAGTCCAATATGCCGCGCAATTATATTGTAATAAATTCACATGATTAAGGAATAGAAAATCGAAAATGATCAATTTAAAAAGAAATGATCTAAAGGAGAGAAATGTTTGTTAGCCAAAATATGACGAACTCTCATGCCTCGTCCTTGCTTTCGGACCAATGCTTGCAACATAATTTCATTACCACTCAAATACATATTTCGAATCTGACCAGCAAAACCTGATAAACCACGTTCTGTTCGTGATCCTGTAATTTATTGAAATTAATCGTCAAACATAATACAGTAATCAAAAGAAAAGGAATTCGGAAAATACTTCACCTATGATCCACGTGTAAGCATTCGGAGGTACAATATAAGCATTCAATGTGCTACTTTCGTTATCCACATTCAACATCATTTCATTTACATTTACTTCCCAGTATACTGTATGCCATCTATTATCATTTATATGCATTTTCGACTGAATTTCAAAAACTTTGCTTCCGCTTACAACCTGTCCTATCAGATGTCCATCTGAAGATTTACCATTTGATAAAATATGATAAATTGAAATATTTTTATGATGCAAATTATGCCAAGAGACTAAAAACTAGTCTTTCAAAATCGATCAATCTTATGAGTGTTACGTAAAAAGAAGGGAAAAAAAAATAGTTTCCTAGAAAAACAGCTTAAACTCGACAATCAATTGAGAAAGACGGTGATAAAATGACTTCCGGCAAACTTTCTTTTTGAATTAGCAACCTGAAAGATAGAGTTGATACCAACGTTGTCCATTCAACGATTCCCATGTAAAAATTGTCATTCGAGCATGTGACATGCGTATCTGAAACTCGAAATCCATCACTGATCCGAATAAAGCCTGTGAACCAGCCAAACGAGCATTGCGATTCAGAAATGTTATTCCATCAAATACATCTGCATGAAAAAGTTATGAAATTATGAAACAATGCAGATAAGATAGGCTAAATGAGCTATTAAAAATCGAGGAACTCTTCTAATCTTTTCATTAAAATTATCTTTTTCTTAAAATAATTGCTTTATATGAAGCTCGAATTAGCAATGGCACACTCACGGCGTTGGCTACAAATAAGAGGGCCAATAAAAACATTTATTGATGATGTAGCTGTTGTGCCTCCAAGGTATAAATTCATCACTGGTAGCAACTGCATGTGAGGATTGTAGCCTTCATCAACACTATCTTCACCACTATCACAATTACACATTCTGAAATGCACAACCGGATGAATTTGGCTGAAACACACTGAATTATCAAAGGCATATTTTAAAGAGATAATTGAAGATTAAGAACTCGAATTCAGTACTAAAATACAAGAATTATCTATCCAATAAGAAATATTTTTAATTCACACATCATCAAATGATTAGCGTGGAATAAAAAAAAAGCAGAAAAAGTGAAGTGAATGAAACTCGCAAAACCTGTTATGCATGCAGGATGAATTTGCTGCACATGAACACATCCTTGAATAAGGTGGTGCATCGCCCCACTGCATTGCATGTTGACCAATTCTTGTACTGTACCATGATGATGGCCTCCTTTCTGCACGGTAACTCATCAATTTTGCACCTCCTCGACATTCGTAACGCATATACTACAATTGTAGCACTTACTCTATCATCAAAATTCACTGAAGCCACCTTTTTTTCACAACCTTCACAATTTTGCGCAAATTAGTTTACGATAAAAGGTCAAGTAATGCACTTGACACTTGGATTGGAAATAAATCATCAACAAGGATATACACACCTGTTGACAATTTTCGAATCCTTCGATAAAACGATCTAATTGATCGGTACCAATACCATAATCAAGTGATTTCTTGACTGCACCTGGTCCATAATTACCACTAATCACAATATCATTATTTCCAAATTGATGGAATATTTTTGAGACAATTCTCTTTGTGTCATCGTAATCCTTGAAATTTTGTTCACACTGCACCATAAGTGGCTCCAATGGATTTCCACCATCCAGATCAATTGTAATATTCTTCTTTCTGATGTGTGGATTCTTCATGAAGAATTCTTCACAGGAGTGATAGTTCTGTGCTGAATTATTACCATCATAATAGTTGGATTTTTCATCCCTCCAACATTTATGAAATTAGCATCGACGAGATGAAATCATAACTTCTACCATTTCTACGAATTATTACAAAGATTGAAAACAATGATGATATCGTCAAATTGTAAATATGGATTTAATTAATTTAAAAATAATAGCTGCTGCAAATTTTCAATTTATTATCTCATTCATTTCTCATTGTACGTGATTATCTCATTAACGATATGATTGATAACTTACTTGCGTGGCATGTTTTCCCGTAGTAACTATCACGACAATTACAACTGAAGTCATTCAAAGATGTCTGCTCACAAATCGCATGATTTTCGCAAGGATTTGGAAGACATCTAGAAAACAAATTTTGATTTTATTATTTCTTTTATTATTCCTTTGTAAGCTTTGTTGAATATAATTGATCTTCAATCCATTAGTTGCACATTAAACTATTTTCTTTGCAGAATTTTTCATGTACTTTATAAAAATTTACCTTTTGAAACCATATTTTTAAATAAATGCTCATATTTTGATGGAAATATCAATTTCTACCAATATAGTAGCCTATTATAGATTAATGCATTAGCATAAATTAACACTAGTATGCCAATTTTGTTTGTAATCGAAAACGTATTTTTAGAAACTGATAATATGCAAATATAAATTAACTACCTTTCTTGAAAATGACATGCATCCAGCGTAACGTTGCCAATTAAGTTTGATGATTTGAAAGCTACAGTAGCCGATCGATAGCATCCAATTGCTGATAAATGAAAATGAGTCAGTTGCTTAGCTAAATTTCGTACTGCACTTCCTTCTAACCAAAGTACCGTTTTACTGTCCACCTCAACATGTAATCGCGTTCCCCAAATCATCAATGACAGAGAATGCCAACTGCCATCATTGACTAATTTGCCTGCATTTCTGGATATTATCAAGACATTTGAAGATTTTCTTATTTAAGCAATGTGCCTTTAAAAGAAAAAAAAAATGTGTTAATAAAGAATTCATTTCTGCAGAAGATGATCGATACAAAACAATAATATATCTATAATCTTTGATAATTAAAGAAATCAAAGAATGGATGATTTTTGAGTTTGTTTTGCAAAGTTTAACACCAAATTCAAACCTGATTGTGGCAGTTGCTGAACTTCAGACATATTAGCAAACATTGTTAAAACCAACAAGCCCTTCTGATCGAGTGCTATCCGCGCGAGCGATTTATTTTTTTCATCGGTTAATAAAAGTATGGAAGTTGGCTGAGGTAGAATACGAAATTCGATTGAAAATGGCAAAAATAAAAATGGTATTGATACATAACCTCCAGTCATGATGGTCATCGGTTGTGACTTTGGCATCTGCACCGAAAAACGCATCGTGTATTAATTGAAATTTTGCGAAAGATCGAAGTCTTTCTCCATAATTTTAATTTCAAATTTTCTAATAGAATTCAAAGTGTTTAACAAGAATTTTTTTTTCTTTATGCTACTTTCAAATCCTTAGTCTATCATTCGGTTTTCAATATAGACTTTTAAAATACAGAATGGATTAATAAAAAATTTGAATACTTGACAATCTTTGCGCAATGATCTAGGTATTTCAGCCAAGAGGTCAACATTGTTGAGCATGATCCGAGCAAAACATCCATGATAGCTAGCCTCAATACCAGGACTCATGTCATCTATTGGTCGTCCACCAATATGAATGTTTGTATCGAAATCCAACTTCCTATATAAACCAGATGGAGCAGTGGTATTCATGATAACGCCGTCCACGTACAACTGTACGGAATCAAACTGATGAATCCAACGGATTTCATGCCATTCACCATCGTTCAATGCTGTCCCTCCAGAAATTGTTGTTTGAGTAAGTGAGCCTGTTTTAAAATTTTCTACAATATGAAATTAAATAATGTTATTTCCTACAATGGTGCTCTAATTTTTTTTCTTAAATATTAGTACATTCTTCTCCAGAAAAGTAAATTTTTTCTTCATAATCTATTAATAAATGATATACAATTAAACACAACTAACTTACCAAAATCAAAAATAATGAAAATTTTGCCATGAACAATTTGAGCGATTAGTAAATCGCCTTGTTCGACCATCGAAAATACGAATATTCCATTTTCAAATGTGCGAAACATAACAATCAAATGATTTTCATACATCGAAACGATACCAACTTTATGCGTATCAACGGAATACATATTATCATTAAAATATGATATTGGCGTTGCTAAAGATATTTTTCAAAATCATTCTATCTGTTAAATCAACCTTCTGCTAATTAAATTAACAGTATAGTTCAGATTGCTTGTAATTATCAGCCAATACAAAGTATTTTTTCCTCGCTTGCTTGAAAATTGTGTAAACTTTCTCTACGTTCGTTCATTTCAGCTTCTATGAATATCACGTTTTTTTCTCCCATCATGATCACGTAATCAAATCGGATTTTTACAATAATTAGAATAAGTTATTTTAAAATATTTTTTCAAAAGAAGTTTCTCGCTTTTTTTTTTCAATGAAAATACTTACAGTATTTACAGGCAGTAATCACGACAGTAGGAATGATATCAGCATCGGAATTATGTACGGGCACAACATGAATTCTTTTTGTAAGTACGTCTAACGTCTGCCATTCAGAAGCCGTGGCTGACAGCGACGAATATAAAATCTTCAAATCAGAATAAAACTCAAATATAAATGACATTTTTCAATACAAAAATTAACATATTTTGAGATTATATAAATTTCGAAAATCAATTCGCTTGATGGATTATACTTCAACAGAGTAAATTGTTCTCATGAATGCCATACCACTCACTATTGACAAGTAAAAACCTTTCAATAACTTGGAACTTTCATGTCAAACGTATACTAAAATTTTATATGGCACTAAATTCTTTGTCATCAAGTGATATTCAGTATCAGTGATTATTTTTCAAATATAAAAATCATAATTCGAATTTTTAAGAGAACTTTTAAACATACCAAAGGTGATCCATTAGGAGTGCGTAGTTGAATTCTGGCACTATTATCATCACTAACTTCGATATATACATAAAATAATGATAATGGGGCCAAAATGGCAATTCTTTGAATGATATGCAGAAAGTCGAGATCGATGTTTAGCGCAGAAAAACTTTGCTCCCCGCAATTTAAGCCATCCACCAAAGTAAAATTTGTTACTGAGAAAGCAAGATGTTATATTCAATCAGTCAAAAAAATATATTGTGCTAATCTTAAATGTAATCATAAATTTATTGCAAAACTGATATGCATCAAATTAATTTTTATTAGATTTTCCAGATTCGAAGACTATATCAGTAAGTCCAAACTGTAAAAAAAGTCAAACAAGAAAGCGAACTCATCAAATGTGTGAAAGAAAAATTACGAATGGAGATGAGATAAAGAAAAAACAAAATAACAAAATATACTGGTAATATTTTACCTGGAAGAAATAGGGAAGTAGGTAAAAATAATGAAAAAAAAAGTGGCAAAGGGCAGTAAGACTGTCGTCGCATCAAAGTAATTTAACTTTTCAGTAGCCAATTCTAGGAAGTGGTTACGACAGGTGGTGACCAGTACGGATAGCACGATGACCAGTAGGAAGAATCATTACTGGATAGATGGCAGTACTACACAGCTGCTGATTATGCTTTACCGTACAATAATTAAATTGGAGAAAATGGCGTATATTTACTTGATCAAATTTTGTGATTTTAGGCAACAGCTGTTTGCTTTAAGACAAAGATGGGAAAAGAGTAGCCAAATGAGGAATCGTTTGGGGTGGACAATGACCACCAAAGAAAGAAACTTGAACAATGCCCCATCCTTTTTCATAAATAGCCTACGACAGAGTAACAAGCAATCGAGCAGCTTCAATAATAAGCCCATCTATTTCTCTTGGCTCTCTTCGGCACGCCATCTGCGAGCTGCAAGTCTATCCTCTGCTGTTACTTCCGCTAAATCATTCTTTCTTGATTGATGGATTTGATGCTATAGGAGCAGGCTTAGGCTCAGGAGACTACCAACCAATTGCACACACATCTATTTCTTAATAACTAATGAAGAATTTCATTCATAATAAAGGCCAAAATGTCTGGCCTGAAGCCTAAATAGCGACTTATCATTTGGGCCTTTCGCCTTTCGGCAAAATCGAACATAAGCAATGGTCAAGGCTCGAATCAACTTAATGCATTCAGAAGCGGTCATAAAAATATCTATCCCGACCTCTCTCTCTCTCTCTTCGCATTGACATCAATTAGCATATTTTTTTGCTTAATCCACATGAATATCAATAACATTTTTTCACTCCGTTTTTTTGGCACTTTTACGATCATTTATACCGGATTATACCAGATTTATACCTGATCATACCTGAATTATACTTGATTATTCCTTGAAAAAAAAATCAAATTATCGGATAAAATGCGGAAGAAATTATTCACAGTGAAAGGAAAAAAGTAGACAAGAACGAACAATAAACATTTCAAATGGATTTTTTTTTCAAAAAAAAAAAAAATGTATGAACGAAGTTTAAAAATTCAAAAAATTGAACAATGATAGACTGATAGTGAAAAACGAACTAATGCAACAAGTTTTTATGTTTTAAATATCAGTAAAATCGAAGTTCTATAGGTCATTTGCTCGTTTTATTCAAGTTTTGCCCCATTTACTGCCGTAAAGACGGCTTAGTTAATTGATACATTCGAAAGTAATCATCATCAGTAGCCCAATCTTTCTTCATTAATCATTATCGTCCATCTTTTCCACAAATATAACAGAGGCTAACTTTTCTCCCTGACGTATATTTTCCTTCATACTCAAAATAAAGTTGCAGTTAAGCTGCACAAGAAACAGAAGATTTATCTGCATCAAATAAGTTCACTTCTTTTTCAAATGATAGTTTTCAATGTTAAAGTTATGATTAATCATATTGGAAAGAGGAAAAATTTTCTCCAATATTTCGGAATGATTATCATAACTCATTGAAATATGAAATGTGATTTGAAATTTCAAGTTATAATAAAGCATTCATCACACAGCGAATAATTCTATAAAGGCATTAAAATTTAGCTTAAGGATGCGATTTTATCACTTGGCTCTTTACAATAAATAGGACATTAATGATCATAAAGTTTTGTCTATTCTTAAATCAGAAAACTGATAAAAATTGACTATTGATGCTGTGAAAACATCAGCTACGTTTGCCCTTATCATATCTCATTTCATTCCTATCACTTCGGTTATTTGACGATTGCAAACGCATATATTGCATGTATGCAAGATGACTTTGAATTTGAAAGGATGAATTTATATTTGTCACAGCGTAGTTCCTGGTACCATACTTTGGTCAGGTTGCTCTTCTGTCCCTTACATCATCTGTTTCTATTCAAAATGATGGTATCCGATGTAAGATTAACTTTACTAGTCTCTTAACCATGATTTTCATATGATTTTCAATTAACTCCTTAACTTATTGATACTTCCAACTTTTTAAAATTATGACGAATTGCACTTTTTTTTTTATTAAATTCAATAATAACAATTAAATGCTAAATAACTTAAATCTCTTAACAATGAAATAATTTATTTCGCCAATAAATTGCAGCATACTATCGATCATTTTCGCATCTCATTTATGTCAGTTTTTAATAGATGGATTTTGAAGTTTCAAGATGCAGATAAAAACTTCATTGTATCTAATACCTGATGACCTAACACCTGACTAAGTGGTAGTAATTAGATTTTTCCAGACAAAGCTGGATCTTTGAGAATGTGACAGCTACAGAGTTATTATTGAGACAAATAATGTTGTAAATATATTTAAAAAAACTTCTCTATGTCGATCTGTTTAGATGAACATCTCATTGATCATTTAGAGAATCTGAAAATAAAAGAATCATCCAAACAAATCGGAAATCTTAATTTTACCAACAATAATAAAGTGGAATATAGTTTGGATTTCAACGTGAGAATGTTTATTCAGAAAAATATAGAAGAAATAAGTGCAGCATTGTCCAAAACGTATATTATTTGTTATCAACAAACGTTGATAAGTGAAATGCTATCAGGAGCAGATTTAGTAAAGTTTAGTCTTATAAAAAAAATTGTAGTTATTTCGCAAATTCCAATTCGGCACTGACAACACCTGTAGCAAATACGACACATCAGCAAAAACCGAATTCTTACAAATTGAAATATTACGGTAGACGTTCAGTTATTTTTAGCTCAACAACATTCAGTTTAATAGTTCTTGCACTTCAGCAAATGCATTCACAGCAAAACACATAGAAATGCCAGGAAGAATCACAAATGTCGCATCAATACGATATCTTTAATTTTAAATTGTCATTTTCTAGCCTTGTAATATCATCGATTGATTTCAATAATAATACCAATAAATTAAATGTCTGGAAAAATGTGGTAGAACGGAAGCCTATATGAAGATGACGAAAATTGCTTTGACAAAGCTATTGATATTTCGCTAAGAATTACTTCGAAAATAACTCTTGTTACTGAGACGATTTATAGAAACAATTCCATCATCAAAAACAACAGTATCACTGGAAATATCACCATTCAAACTGTTAATGATACTAAAATTATCAATCAGCAAAAATCATGATAATCATAGATCATTACACGAAATCCAATTCTTCGACCACAATCAGTTTAAAATTATTAATTTACAAAGATGTTCTTATGAATGCTGCATGTAAAGATGAGCATGACATGCTTGTATGATTCTGGAAGAATCCTGTAAGTTTACTTTCTTTTGAAGCTTCGCAAACTTTTTTGTTTTAAGTTCTTTCCATTTATTTATGAGGATTAGAGAGAAAAGTTTGAGAAGTTTGTAGGTAACGGTATCAGTTCTGTTTATTCAAAACTCTAGCTCTTCAGACCTGAAAATGGAAGATCCCTTCCATTTTCAGTCTTCGTCGAAATGTTGATCTGAAGAGCTATTACGCTCAATATGCAGCAACAATTACGAACAAAGGGAAGTAGTGCTGATTATTCTGATTGTTTCTGTCTCAACTAGTGCTATATAACTATTCAAAAAATATTTTATAAAATTTTTGCGAGAAATTTTAAAATTTGAAAAATTTCAACAAAAAAGTCAGGTTTAAAAGTAACTATTTTTCCTCTGTAAATTTGAAATCCATAATCACTAAGTAGTTTAAACATATTTATTTTTCAAAAATTTGCTCCGTAGAGAATCACAATTTGATTTTAATGATTCTCCTATCTCTTCAGAAACAAAAAAAAAAAAAAAAAAAAAATTGGTATCGAAAAGGAAAAAAAAACTTGATACAATAGATGCTTTGCGAATATAAAAAATGAAAAGTTTTCTAGCGCTTTGAAATTCATTGAACTATAAAGTGTAAGTTGGTATCTCAAACTCTTTCATTCTTCATAAAATAATACTTGATATTATTAATGGTTTATCATCGAAAGCACAAGGTGTTTGTTTGAATCATAAAGATTCCATCGATGGTTAAATTTCAACCTCATGAGAATTATTTATGAAAAATTGATGTTGAAGAAGTATTACACTGAAACATCATGCACAGATAGTTCATCCAGGTTATCAGCATTACTAATTCATTGTCAATATGGATCAGTTATCAGGAAGAATCGTATGATTGAATTATTAGCAAATGTTTCAATTGAGAAGTTATGCAAGCTCAAGTAAGTAAAACAATTATGAATGAAATAATTATTAAAATATTTGATTATTTCAGGTGCTCGTTGTGGATAATCAACAATTTCTGCAAAATTAAGATTCTCCCTCAAAAATAATAGAAGGAGATGAATTAAGAAATGTTGCAAACTTCGGTGAATGACAATTTCTCTGTTTGTTGAAAATCTCTCCATCATAAAATTTGCATATTGCATTACGCTACTTGATAGCAGCACCTTCTGCGCTTCACAATAGATACGAAAATTTGCATGTGATTCATTTGTACGTGCAATTTCAAAATTCGCATTGGATTCACTGTATATATACGTGCAATTCCAACCAACAAAATCATTTGCGAGTTTGCTTTCTCTAGTTGAGGTTGTTTAGTTCTTGTCTCCGTTATTGGTTCGTTCGTTCGGGATCTGATCTCTGTATCTCATTTATTTCCTGGATCTTTTATTGGGGGGTGATTAATTTAAACGTGAATATAACGTACAAGTACCTTGCGTGTAGCGTGTTATTTCTTTTATATGTTTGTTTTTATGACATGCTTAAACAGAAAATACGTAAGTTTCATGATATGTTAAGCGGCGCTTCTTTGGGAAGATGAGTGATTCTTTTTAACTTACCGTTTCTATGGCCGTTGATGTAGACCTTTAATCTAATGATGAATAGTGATACAATTTAAAACGATATCAATTCCATTTTTATTTCTAGTAAACTGCGGTATTTGCTCAACGATAATAGAAGGCTTCGTCTTTGTAACAACTAAGACAGGTAAAATATTCAGTGACGCTATCATCAAATAGAAAAATGAAATGTATCCAAACCAAGTCAAATAGTCATAAATTCCAAAGCCTAAATTATGCATTTGCTAAATGAAGTTTAATTAATTAATAATGGAATAGTTGTGATGGTATACCAATTCTACTTCAGTCGAAATGCCTCTTTCTTGTTTTTTTGTCCTGAGCATCCCTAGAGATTTTTTTTTGAGTGTCATCTCTTTTAACTCACCAATTTCAGAGAAACAACATCGTCTATTTAAAATTTTATGCCCTGCTAAATCATAATTTTGAGTATATTTCATATATGCTTCTCATAAAAAAGAAACGGATCGTAGTATAATTTTGCTATATTAGACTGGCAAAAATTTATTCTCGGATGTTATTTTAATTTGAAAAGGCCTTAATAGGCTGTTTTAACGCGGCTTTAAGTGATTCAAATTGTTGCTTTTTCCAGAACTCATTGTCGAATCCTTTTGTGTTCATCGCTTTTTAGATCAAGTCACCAGAATTCTGCATTTGACATAATCATCGTATGATCCTACTTTTTACAAAGTTAAGATAAAATTATAGAATACGAACGATATGGCTGATCGAAAATTTTCACAAAATATCAGAGCAGCAGTGAAATCATCAAAGAACAAATTGCTATTCGAAACCATCAAGGGACAAATTAATGATTTGAAGCAATGCACGCACATATTTGATGATTTGATGAAATGTGCACAATCAATGCAAAAAAATATCGAAGTAAGCAATTTTAGTTCTTTTCATTTATTTATTTATTTTTTTTAATATATATATATATATTATTACTATTATTATGTTTAGAAGATGGAAGATGTATTTTATCTAGCTATGAAGTTGCAAGATATGAAAAATATCTCGAAAGATCTGGACATGCTGGTGAAAGAAAAGGAGAAAATATATCAGGAAAAAGTAAACTTTAAATTTAAATAATTTTAAATGCTATGATGAAATGGTGAATTCAGATTCCATTTAGTACTAAAACTATTTTAGCTACTTTTGATTTTCAATTTTCAAACTTGTTCTAGATGTTAAAATTTTTAACTATCAAAATTTTAATGGATATCTAAAATGATTTCCGAAAAGTAAGCAGATACAAACTGATGAAATATCTCACTAGACTTTTCTAATCATTTAATGTAATATATTTTCCAGAAAACAGCGTCATCGATATAGCTCTATAAGAGTTCTAAAATAGGCTTCTAAATTTATTAGCAATATAGAATGTAATAAATATTCGGTTGTAGATTCTGGAGAACAAACTTCTTAAGCAGCAGTTGAGTCATCTTCTGAATAAATCCACACGTCTGGTAAAGATAGCCGAAGAACAGATCAAACGGTATCAAAAACCACAACAGCTTTATCCGTTAATCGTTGTGTCCGAGAATAATAAAAATTAAATTGCTATCTTATCCCAGTAGAGTTACTGGCATAGACTGATGAGAAAGTCATAGTTAATTCTTTATAAAGTTGATTCCCAAGATTTCCCAAGTGTCGTGGAGTAAAAGCATATCGTACATGTGCGCATAAATTGGTATAAATTTCAGACTTCGTAAAGTGGAACTAAACAACTGTAGAAATATACAGATGTGGAAAGAAAGATGTGATCAGCAGCATGGTAAGAAATTCTCCAAGTAACCATCACTTATTCTCATCGTGACCAGTATGAATTCGAACCATATTGATACCAACGCGTTTTCAAACTTAGCTTTGATTCATAAGCAAACTTTTTTAAGGATGTTTCGGACATAGAAAAGATGACACTACCTATAATGGTGGCAACAACTGGGAATGAGGAGCTATTGGAAGTAATCGAAAGAGTGATGAACGGTGAACTAACCGAAAAACTTTTTTTTTCTCAATGTATTTTATTTAGTTGAGGATAATTTTACTGGAAAATTCGAACCTGCCCAGTTCAAAATAAAGAGATGCTGCAAATTTTAGTCAAAATCCTTTTATTCTAAAACATTTCCTTAACTTAATATTTTTCATCTTCGTCAGTAAGCATTTATTAGTGATATCGTTGACAGATAGTGTTTTGCTGATTTCTAGTGATTACTATTCAGTAAGGTATAATGAAAATGATTATATAGATAAATTAACAACTTCACATAGAATCCGGTCTAATACCAAAGAAATTGGCATCATATACTCAAATACATATTCCGCCATAAGTATCTTGACGGAGCATTAAAGATTGGTTTAAGCTTTTATTCGAGGCATTTCCTTTCAGACCTATTATATTTCCGTTTAATTAATAGATTTTAAGGCGAGAGATGGAAAATTGTGATTTGAAAAAATTTACATTTATTGCTGTTTATATTAATCACCCTTTTTTATTGTTTCAATGCATTTTGTTGAAGACACATGCAAATGTTAGTTACACGTACGTGTTTTTATGGAAGTGAGCCGTATGCTTGTTTTTTAATTACTGTTTTCAAGAGATGGAATTAAAAATTTTGTCGTTTATACATGCATTAATGACAAATTAAATTACGAAGAAAACATTGCAATATCTTCAACATTACGCGTGAAGGCATAAGAAGTTAAAACGAAGTATTGGGAAGGGACGGAAATTTTCATTGTAGCTCGCGAATTACAAAGGGTTTTTTTTTGTGTGTCTGTAAAATTGAGCGTGGTTTCATTCGTCGTCAAACACTAGTGCCTGTAGGGGGAAAGAGCGTGAGACGAATGTCGAAAATTGCTTTCGTCCGAGATTTACGTTTAAATTGCTCTGTATTCGTGCTAAATACATAGATTAAAGAATGATAGAGGCTGGCGATAAACAGCATTTGGCGATTGAACTTGTATCTCTATACATTCTTTATGTTATCGCGAAGTTATTTCAGAATTTTTCTTTTTCCGGTAGTATCATTCTTTGGACATTTGTATCATAATTATACAATGAGCCGCAGGTCTGTCATTAATTTCATTGATCCTATGATATTTTTACAGTCATGAAATGTCATACCTAGTATGCATCAGATTTTGATGTGAATTATGACGGTCGAGTATCGTCAAGGTATAACAAGAGATGACGTAGAAGCTTCAGATAAGTCAAGAAAGCGAACATTGTACCAGTTTTATAGTTCGAAATACCAAAATAGCGGTGGATTAAATGAAATGACTAGAGAACTGATGTATAGTCTCTGTTTGCCCATCTCTTGAAGAAAGGAGATGCGTTTTATTGATGACTGGACAGTTTTGGTTGTCTTAATTTTATTGAACAATTGTTCAATATGTTAGACTTTTGTGTTTCTCAGTTACAGTTCAATAGGCAAACATAAAGGCGATAAATTCACTGGCACTCTATCGGTCGATTGTCATGAGAGAGAATTTAACTTTTATCATTTTCTTTGTTATATGGGAGGAGATATTTAAGATAAGTTGAATTATTATAGAATTGCAACTTTACATTCATCGGATAAAAAATCAAGAAGTCGGAGCAGTAGTCCGCCTAATAATGATGAGAAGCGTCAGCAAGGATTTTTTGTTGGTGGTAGCGAGCAGAGGTAAATTTGGTTGAACCTTCTGCCGTATAAATTTTGTGAAGGCTTCGATTATGTGCTGTCTTTAATTTCTCTTAAAGAGATAAAGAATCAGTTCAGTAAATTTCTAGATCTGCTTTGGAAGTTTATGAATATGGGACTATATCTCCTCGTTCTATTCTCCCAAAATTTGTTGCAAAAGAACTTGAATTTTCTTTAAATAAGAAGACACTGATGTGGTTTATGAAAATTTATATAAAACATCGAAATATATTTACATTTTACTATCGTTTTAAATAATATTTCAGTGGGAATCTAGTGCTTGGACCAGATAGTTCACGTAGTGAAGACATCGTTTCACAGTTCTTCAATTCTGCTCGTGCTCATGGTGCCGAATCTCTGACACCAGAAGAGAATGCTAAATTTGGAACACGTGATGCAGTAAAGTTCGCTTCGGGTAGTAAAGGTTATCGTTTGGGGGATACCGTACAGCCGTCCGAGTTGATTGAATCAAATGTTTTCTCTGATTCAGTTCCAGTGAGCACATTTTGTTATTTCTTTCATATTTGAGTTTTTGAAATTTGTGTTAGTATTTTTTTGATGAAATAGATTTAGGATAACCAATTCTTTTTTTGTTTTAGCAGGAAGTGACACTTATCATGTGGGAAAATGGATTTACGGTAGATGATGGGCCACTTCGACTGTACAATGATCTACCAAATCATTCATTTTTGAAATCGATTAGCGAAGGGTAATTTTAAACATAATCAAATGTATTTTTTGCTTTGTATAATTATTTGTTTTCTAAAAGCTTTGAAGTAATATCAGAAGATATAAAATACTTTTCAGTGGGTTCTGGTGTGTTTGCATCACTTTTTGTGAAAATTAGGACCACAAATAATTCATTGGGTCTTCTAACAAGAACAGCAGTTATTGTTTTTGTTGAAAGATTCGGAATTGCTGAAACCCTCATCGATTTTGGCTGTCATATTGATAAAGCAAAATGGAATGTTTTTTGACATATCAACAAGCTAAAGAAATTTTTTGGCTTAGTGGCTAACTGAAGCTAGTATTCTAACCATCAACATCTAAACCTACTTGTAAATTGAATGAAATTTGACTAGTAATGATATAGGTTTTTTTAAACAGTCATGACACTGCGTAATCGTGCTACTATTGGATGAAGCGTTTTTCAGTGGTCAATCTTTTGACGTAAATATTTTGGTTGTAGCATGCAATTGTTCTTCTGGAGTATGTGGATGTATTGTTTCGTACTTATGTTTAAAGCAATTTAGACGCATTCCGAACGAGATAATACGACAGTATCCGGGTAAAACTATTGATATTCGAATGGAACGTCGATATGAACCATATGTAGTTAAATCGAAACCGTTCAGTGGACAAGGACAAAGATTAGGTGAAATTGTTCCTACTGTCGTTTCTTCGAGAAATCTCGAGCAAAACACGAGTAATGGTGCTAATCCAGCGAACAGTGGATGTGTAGGTAGGCTATATTTATAACAATTTAGCAAAAAAATTTGAACTGGTCTTTTTCATTCTGTCCGTCCTTATATTTAATGAATATCAATAAATTTTGTCTTTGAGGATACTGCCTGAATTACTTTTTATGGTTGTTTCGTCTTTCAGGAAGTACATATCTTAGAAATGCACATCTTCAGTTTGTCATTTATACATTACGAAGTATCATTTTAAAATTGTCACTGAGTGATTTGAAAATAATTGAGTTTGAATAATTTTTAGATTCTCACTGTGTTAAGAAAGCTCAGGAAACTATAAAACTAATTGATGGGGAGCCTATTACGCATGTGCAAATTCGATTACCAAGTGGAGGACGGATTGTCGGGCAATTCAATCATAATCATACAGTTGGAGATATTCGGAATTTCCTCGTAATGTGAGTCAGAGTTTTTCAGTGATTGTTTTTTAATGTAGAATTTGCACTGATATTCATTTTCAAATGTTGCTTTTAGCTGTGAATGTGTTAGCAATGTTGCAACTAAATGCAGCATCAAGTATTACGAAATTTTTAGTGCGGCACCAGATTATGCCTTCCAGCCGTTTAATTTGATGACAACATTTCCGAATAAAGTGATCGAACAAGAGAACACTTCTTTGAAAGAAGCAGGTTTATTGAATGCAGTTATTGTTGTGAAACTTGTATAGTTTATGTTCGCTGTAATTCTTGTTATTTTATTTCATGTCCGATCACTTCTTTAAAGGACAAGTTATCTGTTTTATAGAAATTATTCAGTAATATCAATGTATAACACATGGATAACTGAACTTTCATATTTCGGAAAGAGAATATTATGATATTTCATTTTTCCACTCTTTCTTATAAGGATCATTTGAATTGCCGTGTTAAAGAATTGCAAATAAATAAACTTTCATTTCATGTCATTGTTCAACCTTCTGGTTTTCCGCACTTTTTGCTTTTTATTATGTTTTGGAATTTCGTATAACGTTTTTTTTTTTTTTTTTTTTTTTTTTTTGAATTTCGCATAATCATTAAAATCTTCATTTGTGAAGAAAGAATGCTGAAAGAAGGTAAGAAAGAATGGGAAAAAATTGAACAGAATATTATGTCGTGATTCGTCTGATATCATTAATTTCTTTCATCAAACTCACTTAAGTAAACGATCTATTATACTAATTACACGGGTAATCTCCGCAGTGTTGGTCGCCTGTGCTTCATATGCTATTGTTGAAAGAGTGATGCAAATATGCGTTCGTTTTATTGGTTGATTTTGAAGTCGCAGCTTAGTCAATCTCGAAAACAACTAGGATAGATGTAACTTCAGTGAATTTAGTACAGTTTGAAAAGCTAATAATTTCTTGTTTTTTCGGTTTTCAATCATCTCATCATAATTTCGAGAATGTTTCATTTGACGCATTGATATTCTGTTATTTTGTTTCTCATGTATATCATCTCTTTATGTTCAGATTCCGATGAGCTTGAAAGAAATTTTCGGTTTGCGAGTATTGTCGAAATTCTTTCAAATAGTTAAGGGTTGCGGTGGCTGGATAGGTTTCACGAAGAAACGTTATTTGTAAGCATATTTGAAATGCTTTTCTGCATCAGTATTATTTTTTATGTAATTGCAGACAATGAAATAGATTTCATTCGTGAATTCCGTATTTAAGTGTAACAGAGAAAGAAATGTATTTTACAGTCGTTTTCGTGTTATTTTTAACTTTTACCAGTCTCTCTTCATTTTGATATATTTTCTATATTCTATTCAGAATGGATGAAACAAGAATTGGGAAGTTCATGGGAGAAGACAAATTCGGCAATAAATATTACGAAGTTAGTTAGACCGTTGCTTTCATAGTTTTTGTGATTTTTGTAATCCCTTGTGAAGCGATTGAAACCAATATTAAGTCATTAAATTTCTTATATATTTTAAGGACAATTCATATTTTATGCCCCGAAATCGCTGGGTTGAATATCCAGAACATGTTTGGCTTGATTATGATGCTTCTCAAATTCCTGCTGAATGGTGAGTTAATCTTTCTTTAATTCTGGTCTTATTCACTATTTAAAATTTGTCCTGCGGTCATTCAAATTATGGTTTAAAAAAGCGCTATGAATAATTCACGTGCAAAAATTCATATTTTCATAGGCACATGTGGTTACATCATATAACTGATGAAACTCCTGTTCAGAATCCTCCAGAACAAAGAAAGTGGATGTTGGATCATGAAGAGACCTTAACTTTATTGGAGTAAGTTTAAGAAGTATTTTATTATCATTCTTTTGAACTTTTGATACTGTTTAAGAAAGTCAGTGTTTCATTGGTTTACATGGTTTTGAAATTTAAAGAGTGTATACCACAATAGATTATAAGTTTGTGTTTCATTTATTTCATTCAAGGTTTGTTTGATTTAACTAATGGTAATGAAATACAAAAATCTGTTTTTCAGAAATCGGAAGTATTATCCTTATTCGACAACAAGACAAAAACTCTCTTTATGGAACCCAAAGTTTAAGGAAACATAATAATTGATTCGAGATTTCCATTCTTCTGTGTTCATACTAATATAGAATATCGATGCTTACCTGACTTGTAGATCGCAGTATTTAGTTTCCAATAAAGATTATTTTGGATTTTCGAGTATTTCTTTATTTAAAATTAGCTACTAAGATGATAAAAACTAGAGTTTAGTTCTTTTTTTTTTTTCTTTTTTCTTGTTTCTATTTTATCTGGATTGAGAAAGATTATGAGAACGACGGCTTGGAAGGCTTATATTTTGTCTGATATGAGATTCATGTTTTATAGGTGATATTATGAAAGATGAATTGAACGTAGCCAGATCTGAAGATCTACGAGATCGTTGATTATAACTTTGTGGTATACTAAATATCAAAATGAGCATTTTAAATTTCAAATTGAGGATGATACATACTTCTGTATCGAGATAAGTTTTCAGTAGAAGAATTGTGTTGTTCTAGTACTTTAGATCTAACATATTAAGTTACTGTCCATACTGCTTGCTGCATTTCTATACATCGCATTTTTCACTGGTCACTTGAGTACATGACGCTTGAGTTACCGGAGAACATGTACAATTCTTTCAGCACATCAGTGGCTGAGGATTCCTGACAGTCTAACTTTAATCGATAACATTTGGTAGTTTTTCTCGACTTACTTGATGCTTCTGGAAATATCTTGAGAGAGTTTTTCCTAACTAATTCATATGTAAAATAAAATTTTTGGAGTCAGTGAATGTTTGAATTACATGAAAAATTACACAATATTTCGAACGGATGAAGGATGAAATAGGAATGGATATGGACATTCAAATGAATATGGATGACAAGAATTGGGTTTGAAACGTTTGGAGGGCGTCATTTGGGAGATCTTCGAGTTGTGTTGATTTGACCCAAATTGCTAAGAAAGGATAAGGGTAGGGGAGCAGTTCGTTGGCTGGTGAATGTTACGTTCGTGATGAGCATTATTAGTTTACTGTTACGTACATCACCATTCAGTTGCTTCTTTGTTATCACCATTGTTGTTGTTAGCCAGTTCAGGCTTAGTTATCAGTTCCGATGGAAACGCGACTTTATGTATGTTTCCGAAGTAAATTCCACCGATGCTACATGTTTTCAGGTAACTCTAAGAGCATTTCGGTTGGTTGATATGAATTAGGATAAGCTTTCTTACTAGTAATGAAATAATATTTAATAATAATAGGTACATGATTAATAACTTATATTGCTATCTTCTTAAATTTGCTAGTTGATCTCATATAATATGCCTACCTTAAAGCTTCATTAAATAAGTCTGTTAACTAAAGATTCACATTATGAGATTAAAAATGTGAAAAGCTGCATTAATATTTTGCATTTATGAAATAAGACTGAATGGATTTCATTCCTATTCAAGTTTGAATAAAATTAATAAATGATTATAACAAAAGTCTTTAAATTATGATTCCATTGATATGTACGGATTCTGATTAATCACTTTACATATGTCAGGATTGCAATAATGAATGGAAAAATGTATTTGAACATGAATTCAACTTGAGCATGACGGATTTTTATGAATTTCCTTTGCATCCCGCAGTACTAGATCGTGCTGGATTCATTACTTACTGCAACATATCGGAACAGCGCACTCAATGCTATATTAATGAATGTAATGATCAGGCCAGTTTTTCTTTTTTTTGTACGAAATTCATTGATTCAGAAAATTGCAGAATCGTGGGTTTTTTCCGCTTGTTAGCAAATTTGAACGTAAAATTTCGGAAAAATGATCGATGAAGATTTAAAGATAGTACACTTTCTAGCTCTTTTGGTCTATCTTCTGGTCCTATTGCATTTAATTCTCATTAGTGAACAATGCAAACTTGGTAATTCCTTCATCTAGCCTCTAAAATATCATTTTTGCGTCAATAGAATGCTAATTAGACACAAAGCAAGAAAGACGCGACTCTACTTGGCTATTACGTTGTCATCATCCGAACTGGTAGATTGTCTTGGAATATACTTGTTCACCTGAAGGAGTGAATCCACTTCCATTCGAAGTGAACCAACAGCTGTGACCCAGTTTTAGAATCAATTAATTAAAAATTAATTAATTCTACTGCATCTATGCGATACTTTTACAAGTTCTTCAGTAAATGATAGCTATCACAAATAATGTCTCCATAGAGGTATTATTTAGTGCTGAGTCGAAGATAATGGAAATTTGATCTTTATGAAAAATGTCATTCCATCTTGTAAAAACTAATCGACCTCGTAATCAAGATTATAATAATCTGGTATGAGTAAGATGCACCATTTCAATGTAGGAAAGATATCATTTCAATGTAGGGAAGAAAAAATAAAGTAAATTTTTAATTATAACTCAAATTTCAACTAAAAGTTTAGGTTTTTTTTTCTTTATTAGGATTTCTTTTCTCTGTCACTCTTTCTAATTTTTCTGATTTGGACATATATTCAATTTTGGACAAATGTACATCTGAAAAGTTCATCACTTGTTACGATATTTTAAAAGAGATGCTTTGATTTCTATTTCAATTTTGGTATGCTGGAAAGTTGCGTTTACGAAAATTTTCAGTCTGCAGTTCGAGTGTTTTCACCGTCTAATTTCCTATGTCGTTTCAAGAAACATCATTTTCTGGAAGCGCGAAATTGCTTGGAAAAAACAGAACCTTTAACGTTTTTAAAATGTGATCAAACGTGTCACTTGGAAGCGTTAAAGAATATCGAAAAGAAAGAGCGAGCATTTCCTGGCAAGGCAAGCACTTTTAACAAAATTCATCATTAGTCGCTTTTTTGTTGTGTTCTTGGAATGACACAGATTGACCTCATTAGAAAAGATGATCCATTCCAAATACCAAACGCATGTTAGATAACCTCGATCTCCAGTTTTCACTTAATTTTCTATTTATTTCGAGAACGTTTGTTTCTGAAGATTTTTTGACGACAAGTTTTTATAATATTTTCTTCTATCCAGTGGAATAGGAAATCAGGGCAGAAAGTTCAGCTTTGTCCAAAATGGTTTAGATTCAAGTATTCGAAGGAAAAAGCTTTTATAAGTTTTTGCGATGAATTCAGCAATTAATATTCGAGGACAAAAAATCTTGCAATTATGCTTCCTTATTATCTTTTTCAGGTGTTCACTAAAAAAGAAATAAGCAAATATGAACGGGAACTTGGTCTACTCTGTTCTTTCCAATCATGTTACTTACAGTGCGAAGAATGTAAGCAAAAAAAAAAATGTTTTACGCTTATATCGAAATTTACGTGAAACTCATGAAATTTAATCAAACACTTTGTTTAATGACAAATTTAAGTAGTTTTGCCTGGCAAGATCTATTTGCTAAAAACTTCAAGCAATTCGAAGAGATAATTGTCGTATGAGAGACTTCTGAAAAGCGGGTGGTCTACGTCTAGCACACTGTACTGGGGATAGCCAGATATCTCTTATAGTTCTAATAATCGTGGCAACTTTTGAAACAAATATTTCATCAATTTAGAACTTAATTGAATTTTACATAAAATTTGCAGTGATAGTGAAAGGAAGCTGCGAAAGAAAAGAAGCCGATTCAGCGCTTGCACTAATCTCACAGTATATTACGTGGCATGCATCAGATATCTACGACTGGCATATCCTTTCTGATTCCCTCGATCATTTTCCATCAAGTTGTCAACGGTTGGTATTAACATTATCCAATTCTGATCCTGTTGTTCGATTAATCAGTGGTTTCTCTTAATATTCTTTCTTACTTAAATATGATGAAATTGATATAGATCAACTTAATAATCAAATTTGATCTTCAAAACTACTTGATACCATCACTAATAGGAACATCCCTTCATTCCTTGGGCATTTTATGATGTTCCTATATTTCAATTCAGGATTTCTTTCGAGCTTTGTGCTTTTTTTTTTCTTTTTTTTTCCAAATGTTATTGATATCGAATATAAATTGAGTGCATTAGCTATTCCGATATCATACTATTTATTGTTTAGAATACTGTATTTTCATCAGCAATAAATTTCCAGTTTTTTGTAGCGCTTCTATTTGCATTACAAGGGTGACGTAAATATCGGCTTCGAAAAATTTATTACACAGCATATAAGAACTGAAACTTTAGTTTTTTCTTTTTTTTTTTCTTTGTTCTTGCGAGTAATTACATTTTTCATTCTACTTGACTGTTCAATCCATAAGTTTTTTAAAATGGGCAGTATAGTATAACAGGTGAACTAATCTAGTTCGTATTATGGATGCCTAAAATGATGAATTATTAAATTCTGTTGGAAATCCAGGAAGCTTATATTTCTTGAGATTACTGAAATATTGGAACTACGATAGATTTTCGAATACTGGACTTCTATTTTCTAGGGATGGTTTTTCGTCTGTCCAACAATCATCATCTCAAATACTTACCGCAATAGGTTTTCCTAATTAAAATATCCTTCGGATATCCTGAAGCATGTATTGATTAATGTCGTCTTCAATTTTCAGGAGAAGTAGTTAAAAATTTTTGATGGAATTTATAATTAAAGATTAGAAAGTTTATATCACTACCATTTCCTATAATACGCTTGGAAATTGTATGGAGTATTTTCGATTTTTGAATCATTCGGTTAACTCGTGATTACTCTTTGTTGGTCTAGTGAATATATATATCCCTTTTCAATGCTGATAGCAATGGTGATTTCATTTCTACTCTCGAAATTGTAAACAATATATTCGATTTTGACATTACTCTTTACATGAGTAAAAATGATGGATGAATCGTAATATTTTTTATTTTTACGTTTACTTTTTAAACATTTCATCCTTCTGAGTTTCACATATCATTTCATCAACAAGTATTTTCCCATATGATCTATTGCACATGCTGCCATGAAATAGTTCATATGAAATTCATACACACCTCCCATACACTTCTCATCATTAATGATAAGAAAATGAAATGTGACATAACCATCCAATGGCACATTCTTTAATTCGAATTAATTTATCATTGCAAAAAAGCCTAAAGTTACTGCTTGTATGAAGAATCTCTGAAAATAATCTAGCAAAGAAGATATGAAAGTCAATGAGAACTTTGCATAATTTCAGAAAGCATTTCATCAGTAAGTTTGTTTTCAAAGGGAATAATATCTTCTTCATCATTATGATTGACAGAATATAAAACGAAGATTGGATGCAAAGCCGTGCTTTGTATTTCAAGATAATTTCTCTTTAAAATTCAATCGATTTTTGAGTACATGCTGACTAACTTCATTAGATATATCGAAATTCGAGCAAAAATTCATCTGATCATTCTAATTTTTGAAAAAGTCCTAAATTTACAGAAATCTGGCTAATTTGTAAAGAAAATTCAAGTTTTTGAAGTTTAAACCAAAGATTCTTTTTTATATTGATAGCAAAAAATGGACAAAAATGTTTTTAGTAGTTTAAATAATTTTCTTATTTGAAGTCAGAAAAAATTCTACTACATTGGGAACAAATAATCAATTATTTTTGCTATGTTAATTTAACTTTTCAGATTTTGGATCATTTAGTTCTGCACAATTAAACATTTATTCGACTGGTTATAATATTCAAATTTGAATTCTTTATTGTAGTGAATCCGACAAAAAGAAGTTTAAGAAACTATCGTAAATCAATTTGTGAACTATTAATGAATTTATTCATGAATTCGCGATCCTTAACATTTAATTCAGTATCAGAAATGATGCAATCCTACAAAGAATTATATTGCTACTTGAAAACACTCTTTTATGGGATAATGGAAAAAAAGCTAAGAATTCAGAAGGTCATTATTAAGGAATGAAAAAAGTCAACTGTTATACTTCTGATACTTTTCTTCAATTGTTCATTCCTTTAACCATTTACACATTAATTAATCTATTCAAGCCATATTTCATCAGAAGTTTTCATTTTTTTTCTTTATAAATCGTGTTGAAGTGTTATTACTCCTTAAAAATATTTAGTATTTGCGGAAATTTCAGTTCTTCTTCACTTTATCTTTTGAGTTTGAATGAAACGGTAAAAAAGTTTGCACGGTTACCATGAAGCTTATCATTATAACTACCTTTTATATCCATCCATTCTGATCAAGTGCAAAGTCAGAATTCCATGTTAAAAGTTGCTTCTATTTACTTCTTTGCTGTTTAATTTTCAATTTGCAACTGCTTAGTTTCCAATTATTTTTGCTGATAACTTCATCAATTTCATATAAACCTGATTTGAATCAGTCGATACATTTCAAAAACATGCATCAGTCAAAAGTTACTGACAAGCAGATCATATCATTTGCAATGCCACCATGGATTCAGAAGAAATATGAATGTTCTCTGTGGAGGGAGAGAGATGATGAGAAAATGGACAGGAAAAAAAAAAATCAAAGAGTAAACAGTATACGATCACTTGAAATAGTTATTGAAAGCTAATTTGAAAAATCAAATATTGAAGCAAACCAGCATATCAAACTAGATTTTACATAATTTATCATCAAAAATATTTCAATGAAAAGATTTTTTCTTTTTACGATGGGCACAAACTTGATTTCAAACCAATATTGGTGTAAAAAAGCAGAAGAAAATAAATGAATGAGCAGAAATAAAAGATCGTATGCTTTGGTTTATTGATTTTTGTGAAATGAAAAGTACTAAGCAATAAATTCATTAAAATACCATTATGATGGTGAACTTTGAAATTGATCGTAAATGATATCTTCAGGCAAAATTACACAAAATACGAATTACTTTTAGAATGCATTTCCATAAATTGTCTTATTAAACAATGGCACCGTATTATCATCAAAATAATTGCAATAATGTTGAGATATTATCAAAACAGTGGGCAAAAATAAGTTGAAATGATTATATTTTAGTGAGATGAGTCACTAAAAGCGGAAATCGATTAGGTCAATCTTAACAAAACCGAATGGATAAAATAGTAGTTATTAGCGTTGCGTATTGAGGACATTCGATAAGATTATTCTGAAAAAAAAAAAGTTCATGCTGCATTCTTACCTTACCGATTTTTCTCTTCTTTTTTTTTTCAAAAGTATTAAATCGAAAAATACTAATGGATGGAATGGATGGATGAATGGTGAAATATTTGGTACAGGAAGGATGGGTTGACGGATGCGGTAATATGCGATTAGAACGAAGGATAAAGGCTCGAAGATGACGGTGGAAAAAGAAGAAGAAGAGGTAAACATTACAAATGCATTTTGAATGCTTATTATGCATAAATAGGGGTGACATAATTCAAGGGCATAGGAATGTCATTTTTATTTGCCTGAAAATCTTACATAAATCCCATAATAGCGATACGAAATACCTATCCATCAGGTGAAACCTCATCACCTGCCTTTTCAGTCTCTGCCATCCCATAAATGTTGACCTCAAATTGCTTTTGAGTAGTACCTAAAAGTTAGTATTTGGTAAATTCAGAGGCATTTCAATTCTCTTCCTCGGTTAGTCAACCAAAATTGTTTTTCATAATCTCGCTCATGTCATCTATTTATGGATAACCTTGTTGCGTTTTCCATTATTTTACCTGATCAAAACTTATCTGTAAGTTCTTTTTGCATTACTTATACTTTTTACAAATTAGAATTTTACCGTTTTTTGCTATAACGATTTTATCGTTCTAATCATTCCTTTAATTCTTACACTCATAATTCATATTAAAATCATTCTCGAAACATACAATCAACGGATAGATCGGAGAACTGAAATGGTTTAGCAACTAGTCTTAACCCATTAGCTTCTGTCATGTCTAAATGTTTGCAATGAATCCAGCCGGGAATCTCGTAGCCATGATTCTATTTGAATTACTGTATCCAAAAAAAGTTTTATAAAGACAGATTTTGAAGTTAGTACGAGAAAATGCAATTTTTTGAATACAAATAAACGATTAAACCGAACGAAATAATGTTAATTGCTTCAATAATTAGTAATGAAGCAATTAGATTTTTCTTAAAAATTCAATTCAACACAAACTGCAACTTGCTTCAACTTTTCCAACTTAGAATGAGCAAAAAATTTTTCCTGTCATAATTTGTAATCTTAATAATTTTAATTTGTCATTTCTTCTGTTATTTCATCCTTATGAGTCTCTTCTCAAAATCGTTTTATTATTTAATTGTCTCCCTTTTTTTTGTTTATTTTAGTTCTAAATTTCATGATCTAAACGATTCGGAATGACGCTAAATTAGCAAATTTAACCTTTCTACAAAAATTTCACATTTTTCTGTTAACTCCAAAAATATAACCACAAGTTCTTCACATATTTCAAAACTGCTGTTTAGCTTTACTAATAATAATCAAATATCTTGTAATATTATAGAGAATTGTGTGTAGCAACTGAATGGAGCATATTTACCGATGAATTCTTCCTTAGTTTAGTGAGAGCAGTAAATGCTTGTATTGTTTTGGAGGATTATATCCACTTTTATTCTTAGAAAGAAATAATATACTGATCTGCCTTATTGATATTTGTTCTATTTCAGGAAACTCCTAGATCCCTGATCTGGAAAATGAGATTTGAAAAGAGTGGCACCATACTGTTTCGTATTTTTTGATGTATTAAGCTGAGAAATTTGTACTGGTTAATAAAAAAATCTAACATTCAAAGGGACTGATATCCGCATATTTTAAATTTTTACGCTTTATATCACTTCCAATATAATGTTAGAAAACTTGAATTGGTTTCAAATAATTTTAAAAGTAAAAATTTGTATCATTTTGTTTCCATTTCAGTCGAATAAGTTTTCATTAATGGTATATGTAATCACCCTTTTGGCAGCCACACAATTACCTGTGGCATATGCTTGCGCAGCAACTCCACAAGTTATAACTCCAACTCCAACTCCAACTCCAACTACAGCTCGACCTCCGACTCCAACTCCAATGCCACCTGGCATGTTTATTTTTTTTTTTTAAGTCATATTCGGTTCGTTATCAGCAAATGAGTTGAATGGAAATTTGACGGCTGGTACCAAGAGTTTCCAACGGGAATCAGACAGTATGCTAAACTAATTGATTTCAGAAAACTCTGATAATTTCGATAGCAGAAATGAACAACTGGAATATTTTCCCATAATTTGGACCCTTTTCAGTTTGTTGTCAACCGCTGTTGGTAACGCCAACGAATAACATAAATCTGTCGAATGGCATAATATCATTTATTTACAGCAGCAATAACTGTCGCACATTAGCCATCGTAACTTGCTCGTAAGAAGTTTTTTAATCATTGTCAATCCTCAGACATAAAAAATTATTAAAATATGGGCTGAAATTCAATCAATACCATATTTGAATAAGGATTCAAATTAAATTTTGGATAGAAATTTTTTTCCGAAATCTGAATTAGTGCTTAAAATGTACGAATTGAAATTTCAATTGTAGACAACCAACAGTAAGGCCACCATTGCAATTGATGGCTGGTATAACGGTGAATCAAGAAAATTTTATAAATTTTCAACCAACAACCGTAGCAATACCAATAATCTGTAACGATAAAAAGCAGTGGCAAACTGGCGACCCTCCATTGGTTATTTCTACGATAGAATGTGTGATTAGCAACTTCTGAATTTCGAATGCTTCCATCATCTGAATGTGATCGATCTTTCACGAAACTTTAATTTATATTGCAAACTTTTTCTATAATTCTCGATTATTTTATTCAAAAAACGTAATAAAGTTCCTTTTTTTTTTTGAATGAACAAAGTTTGCAATGAAAGAAAGAAAAAAAAAAGCAACTTAAATTGATCATTCCTGTCCTCTTCTATCACTTTTATTTTACATTGTTTTTTAGATTTTCTTGTAAAATCCAACATTCTTTTTTTTTTTTTTTCAGACATTTACAAAATGAATTATCATTCTTTCTCCTTTCCTTTTTTTTTTTCGGTACTACTTACACAGCACTTTTCCACTATTCATTTCTCATATAAAATTAAGAGAATGATTTCTCTTGATATAATTGCCAGAATAAGTTCCTTAAAAAATGAAAGTTTAATTTAATCGAAAAGATTTCAAGAAAGTTGAAAATGCATAGTGGAAAGATTTCTCCCCTTGTTTTACGGTAACATTTTTGCGAAAAAAAATTTTTTTTTTGTTTTTTTTTAGAGGGTCAGGCAAGCACGGTAGATAAGTTTTTAAAAGAATAGCATTTTTAAAGCTTAGTATAAATAATTTCCTTCTGGATATGCTTGTAAATTGTTAATCTTATTGGATTGCATATTGCCCTTAGACATATCCATAGACTAAATTATCTTATTCTGGCTAACAGAAATTTAAAAAAAAGTCTATCGACGTAATATGTTCAGAAAAGATAAAAAATAAATTTTAACTAAATTGAACTAATTTTAAGATAATGAACACCTTGAAAGATCCCTGATATATAGAGATCATGAAAGATTCATTCTCAGATAAACAAAACTGATAGATTGATCAAGTGAAAACTTTCCCAGAAAATGCAGAAAAGAAGGCATTCGCCAATTATTGGTCGACCAATGATTTACTCGTCTAAAAATCGACCAATGATTTACTTTTTTAATTATGGAATTCGATTTGTAAAAAAAACAGCTTATAAATTGGAAAAATTGACGTTATGGTAGTTACACTTGCTGATTGAAGCCATCATTAAAATCAATGAACGCAGGAAATACCATTGATTCAGCCAATCTAATACTGTGTTCTGTGATCCTTTTTTACCAAAAGGTTCGGCAAAGTCATCACTCAATTTCATCCATCATTTTTTATTAATATATGCATGATCTTTCAAATGATCTTTAAAGCAGTGTGAAATTAATTCAATATGATGGGGATTTATTGTATCATCGAGAGGATATTATTTCTTATATTTTTTTTTCTCTCTCCTAAACAGTTTAAAATTTTGACGAACATAAAATTTTTACATGTAAATCTATCGTAAGTTATCGGATGATAATCAGTAAAGAACAAAAAGTTAAAGGAAACACTAAAAAATACAACAATAATAAATGTAATGCAAGTTGCAATCTGCTATCTTTAAATCTGTCTTGATAAAAGAAGCTTTGCATAAATCGAATCGATTCGAGAAACATGGCAAGAATAACTGGCTTTACTTCTGCAACATATAGTTAAAACATAAATTGCATATAATACTAATAAGTTGGCAGCAGTAGCTAGTTAGTTACATAAATATTTCTTATTATAAAATGGCATATGATTGAGATCAAAGATCATAGAAATTAAAAAGACATAGAAAAACGAAAATATGAATGATTTGAAGAAGAAATAAGCCAACCATGTCAACAGCAACATTTCTTGATGTATTGCTTTTTGTCATTTTGCAATTGAACTTTTTTTTGCTGCACTAGAGTGTAAGAAATGCATGCGCATGCGTTCACATGCACAAAAATTGATATATACATAGCTCAGCGTCTGAACCTTGCCCCAGTTGCTTTTGACCGAACTTCAAAACCGGTAACACAATCAGTTTTAACAGTTCCATTGCTTTGACGTTATCATTCATGATTACTGTAACAACTACGAGCTTTCTTATTATCTTCGTTTTGGTTAATATTGCTACCGTCCAATCAGCCAGCAACAAATCATCCTTAGCAAAAATTTTTGTTCAAGTAAGTCATTTCAATTGGTTTTTTTGGAAATGCTTTATTTGATTTTCATAAAACTCTTAAACATGTGAAAATTAGTCAATTTTAGTATGATTAATAGACTAACGCTTACATGATGAGATGGAGAAGAACTGGAAGGACAGGGTGATGAGAACGTTAAAATTGTCATGAATGGTGCTGGGATAGCCGGTAGTCATACTGAAATTGACTAATTTAACTCAGCTCGAAGTTATGCAGACGAAACATGCAATAAATTGTTTGAATCTTTGTCTGGTTTGCTGTTTTCAGAATAAGGAATTCAATAAATATTAGAAGTATTGAAATATTCAGTACGGATTTTTTCCTGATAATAGAAGTCTTATCACAATTGATATTGATTTTACAAAAATTTTCAAGGAGGAATTTATGATAATAAAAATGTATGATAACTATCGACTATTTTCTTCAAGTTATCAGCTGTGCGATGTTGTTCAGAAATATTTAATCAAGTTTTTTTTTTTTTTGCTTGCAAATAAAGCATATTATAATTTGGATATTTTGAGTTGCGGTTGAAAGCAAAACATTATTTCTTTATTCACGCATAAAAGCAATTTCATATAGTAAAATGTGATTATCTAATATGAGTGATGACGAGAAGCAAAAGATTATTGATAAGAGTGAAATTAGTTAAAGAAGATCAGTTAAGTAAATGGTGATTGATGATTGCATATTCCTTCAATCACTGTTAAATACGTAAAATCCAGGGTATATTGGTGCGTATATCATGTCATATTGAAATGAAATAAGAAACTTTGGACATCTTAAACTTTGTCGATAGGTAATATACAAATAATGAAACAACGAAAGAATTTGGCTCGAAATGGTAATGCTGGAAAAGGTAATGTTGGAAATTCTTAAGTATTTTGAAGTCTACAGTTGAAGATAATTGGAGAAGGAAAAGCTGACTTCAATGAAACAGAAATGCTGACCGGTGATACGATAAGGATTTGTTCATGCGATGAACAACATACATGCATGAATGAAATGAAAAATCAGGCAGTTCATTGCGTATCGCCATGCTTGTCTAAGCTTGAACAAGTTAGTTCATTGCGATAGTTTGATTGGATAATTTATTTCAAACAATATCCTAACCAACCATTTTTGAAACTTACTGATTTAAGGAGTTATTTTAGTTTGTGTCAAAGACTAGAAATTAAATGATGATATTAATATTGAACGCAAAGACAATTCATTTTCAACGAATTTGTTTATATTAGAAGATTTTGACATTAGAAGTCAAATTCCTTTGATGAAGAAAATGAAATATTGTAGAAGCATTTTGAATAAAAAAACAGCTGAGTTTTTAAATAAATTTATAAATAGCTCCTGGTATATAGCAATCATTCGGCATTCTGCACAGTTAATTTCGAATAAGGTTGGAAGAGACGAGTGACGAATTTGCTTTTGATTTCCTTCATTTTTTTTTAAAGTTGGAAATTTTTTTAAAAAACTTCTAATGAAAAAAATCTCATTCTGAATCTAACGAAAATCTCACTTAACCACTTTGCTAAATATTCATAGTGATTTACAAAATAAATGGATAAAGAACAAAACATATCCGTGGAGACCATTTTTGTCTCTTACTCATTTTTGCGAAGTTTTGGAAACTGATGCTAATAATTTGTTTCCTTGTTCTTGAATTCAACAAATCCGAATATTTCAAAATAAAAATCTTTAAGTACGGAATCAGCGTTAAATATAAATAAACAATTTAATGAATGTCTTTGTAATCTTCTTTGAAGTACCAACGAAAGGGAAAATGACGGACGGATCAAAGACAAAAAATTTTATCATGCAATCATATGGTTTGCAAGAGAATTAAGATTATAAGATACTCGGGATTGTTGAGCGGTGATTTTTTAGACAACGAAAATATTAAGGAAAATTAAGTTCTGTGCTCAATCACAGTTTTTAATTCACTATCCCGCTGATAGATAAGTGACATTCCCAGAGTTTCTTCTGTGACTAATAAATTCTCTTCGAACTAACATCACTACTTGGCTATTTTTTGTAGATAACTAACAGAATGGATGATCTAAAGGCTTGTTTTGAAAAAAAACAGCAAATACTGGCAAAATTTTTGATTTGTTTCGAAAATAACATCAATTCGTAAGTATTTCTTATTTTTCACACACACACACACACACACAAAAAGGCAAATTTTTATTTGCAAGAATCAGCTCTTAATTTAATTATGATCTATTCATAATGATAAAATGATATGAAAGTGTTGAAAATGAATGTATGGAAATGGTTGCTATTGTTCATGACTGTTGTCACTGATATTGAATAAGTTAGTGCTGGAAAAATTTGTTCTAATTGCATAGCAAATAATAATTAAACGCTAATTGGCGCTCATTTGAAAGTTCAGCGTCTGTTTTGAGTATCATTAAATATATCAAAAGTAAACAAACACCTCTTTAATAAGTCTTAGAAAAAATATTGTCTTTAACAGAGATAAAAAAAAAGAATCAATATGATAACACAATCAATATCATCCAATCTGTTAAAATGATAGGTGTGTTGATACCGTAAATGGAACACATATACCGAAAACGAATATAAGTGAGCTTTTCCGAATAGTTGGTCAATCACTAACGAAACATGCTCACAATATGGCGAATATTATCACATCATCGCTTGGGACGATAATTAATTCAACTAATGAATTCGGTGTTTGCGTCAACGATTGCTTCCTAAATAAGAATGATAACGGCTTCTGCTACGATCGTGCTAAGTAAGCGATTCTTAGAAATGAATATTCATTCAGATTTAAAAGTAATTGGAACTGTTCCCAATGAATGAATTTTCAAAGTAAACTTCAATTTACAAAAAAAAAAAGTCACTCAAAATTTGATATTTATGATAAACAGAATGTTGCAAAAGTAGTATAATGATTCTAATATGATATAAAAAGGATTCGAATTTCCACAAAATATGAAACTGAAAATCTTTTTCATTAATAAATAACAAAATCACAAAAATTTTCTCTGTTAACATTTTCTCTTTTCGAAAATTTCAAAAATTTTGAATAAATTACTAGCAACGGTTATGTATGAATGAATAAAGCATACTGCTATGTTTACAGTATGCTATTTCTTCTACTTCTACTGTATCATAATTGAATTTGAACAATTGCTGCTAATATTACTAACTTATTGATTTTTCATTCTTGAGTTGTCAACCAACTGTGGTAGCATCGAAAGCAAGAAGAACACTGAGAAGATGCAGTAACGCGATGAATTGGAAGAAGGAATTGGGTGAACTTTGCCAATGTGTAGTTGATGCGGGAATTCCGTAAGCATCATTACTTTTTAAATTTTTAATTTATTTTCAATGACAGCAATATTCTCTCGTCCAAAAAATCAGAAATAACAATCACTAATTTTGCATCTTTTTAAATAGAAGAAATTTGCAATAAAATGATTTTCCAGAACACTGAAGAATTACTGCAATATGATCGAGATAATGGCTGGCAGAATGCAACAAAAAAATCGCCAAAATCAATAATTGAATGATCAAATGTTAATTGCAAAGTACATCGTGAATTAAATTTAAATCGAATAAAACATCCCCTATTTGTAAATTTTAAAAATAACTTCCAAGTCATATTGCTTTATTAAAACTAAGCATTTTGTTGACAGTCAGTTTGTTCCAAGACCGAAGTGATTTGCGAAGAAAATAATTAATTTGAAATACCTCACAAGCCATAAATTCTTGAGACATTTCATCGAATTATGCTAGTAATGAGAATTAAGGAATTTTTGAAATATTGCCAAATTTAGTATTAAAGATTTATTGTCTTAAATACGCTATATTGTACGCCAGAAAGCTTAATTTAGGAATGGAAGTCTGCTTATTAACAAAGAAGAACTTACTGAAGAACAACTATATAAAGGCACTGTTTACCGTTTTTTAACCAATATTGTCCCTTTACTTCAATCTTGTGTTCAATGCCACATGATTAAAATAAATTTTATTTCATAATTTCAGTTGTTTAATTTTTTTTCTATTTTTTATTTTTTTTTTTTACATTGAATTTGAATTGATTAAATTCGCAGCAGAGTTTGTAGTAATAAACCAAAAAGGAAAGAACGACAAAATATAGGAATTCTAATAGCTGAATATAAAACTTGACGTCCCGAATTTTTCGAATACAACGCATCACAAATGACTTAATTAACCGTTGCAGTTAATTAAATTTGCAGAAGGTTCTGCAAGTTGAATTTAGAATAATATAAGAAAAATATTTCTTTGAAAAAGTAAAGATATGTTTGTTTTTTTCTAAACGGTGCAAAATATTTTTCGGAAAGAGAAATGTTGATAAGATAAAACTGTCATATTGTTGCTGGCTCCTTTTGCGTCGCATCTGTTTTACTGAATTGTCCGTGCCGAATAAAAGGCATCGAAAAAGTTCATTGATAAATTCAGTGTTTTAAATGGCAATTTACTGACACTGTTTAATCGTGAAAATATGTTTAATAGAAAGAAAAAAAAAAGAAAAAGGAAAAAAGAATAGAAAAGAATAAGATGAAAATTGTTGAAGAAATATTACAAGAGTAATTTGTTTTCGAAAGAAAAAAAAAAGTGCTCATATCAAAGTTTAAATATTTCTTCCATTTAAAGTTGTAAAATGAAACGATTTTGTAATGCTAATGAGATATATTCCTGAAAACTTTAAACAATTCTAGAAGGAAGATTTTATTACGTTGCAGAATTCTTATATGATGATTCCAGCCACCAAGTTGTTATATTCAATTCCTTTATTGATCAGGATGCCTTGGACTTATCAATTAGTTGAAATCTGTAAAAGATATATCATGCTGCAAGTTGATAATATGATCAGGTCGAATTCTATAGGAAAGAGGAATTTATTAACCAAAAATAGAGCAAAGATCTTTGATTTGCTAAAATAGAATTCAGGAAGATAAAACAAGAGTGATTTAGAGTAAAATGAACTGCTTGAGCACGGTTAAAGAGGACAATGGTGCTCCAATTTTCAGAATTCGGGATAGGAAAGGAAGGATGATAAATCCGATAGATTAGGAGAATTAAGAACAATTCAATGTTAGAAGTTTTTTAAATCTTTATAAACGCCTATAATGCTACTTGTATTCTTTCTTCAATCTCAGTTCTTTTTAACGGTTGAACTCATCTAAGACTGAGCAATTCGCGAAACTTTTTGGTTTGGTCGTACTTGAAAAGCCCTTTCTCACTGCAATCGATACTTCATTTCAGTGTAAATTACAACAATATAACCGACCGGTTGCATTGTATCCTTTCGAGTGAATTAATTTTGATTTTTAATTTCAGGCAATGAATTAGATGGCCAGCTTAGTTCTGTATGATTTATAGAAATTTGCAGCGATATTTTCTAGCGCTAAAAATTTCCATGAGACATTATAGACTTGCACACCCGAATCGTTCCATTTTACTTCATCCTGAAATGCATGAAATATTTCGAGAAAAATGCATGATTATCATCAGTATTATTGAGGAAGTGAATTGTGTAAAAAAGTATTAATTATACCTATAGAAAGAAGAAAGATTACCTGCATGCAAGTTGTTAGGTTAAATCATGAAATAAATGTTACAAAAAGAATAATGATTTGAAAGAAAGCAACTCATCAATTAACAGTTAACATTAAGAGAGCAACACTCTTATCGTGCCTTTTCAAGACGTCTACAACCGAGTTCTGCGCGAAAACACACGACATCAAAATTTCAGAAAAAGGTGTGACAACCGGTTGGCAACTTCTTTCCAACTCAACAGTTTCCTTTCCATCCTCTTTCTCCTCTTCCTTTTCCCCTCCTAACACCTTGCATCGCACACCGCGCCCCTTCTAATATCCATCCATCTCAGTTATTTGTCCGAGAATCATCTAATATCTCCCTTCTCTTCTCTCTTTTATCTCTTATCAGCTACTTGTCCTCCTTATATCTTCTTAACGCCTTTTCTTTAACAAAAATTATCGGAAGGGCTTTTAAGCATAAATTTTCCATTCTTCTAAGTTTTGATTGATTAGAATCAATTACTCTCATCCTGCTATCACAATCAAGCTACCAGTGATTTATTCAACAGGATGAACGATAGGTTCAGATTGAATGAGAGATTTCATAATGATATGTTGTATTGCCTATTGCAATAGGTACGATCAATTTTTTTGCTCGATTGATACCTATCTAGGCTGTAAACGTGTCATATCACCAATTCATTAACTTAGTGATTCCCAGAACTCTCAAAATTTTCAAATTTATCTTATCCAAGCATATCTCGGAAAAAAAAATGTTGCAATTTATTGCACTGCTTTATTCTATAACAATTACCCTTTTACCTTTGTACCACCATTCGTTCCAGATCATTTTCCATACTCGCTCGTTTTTAATTCACTTTTTCGCCGTCTTTGATGCGCACGTCAAATGCGTAAGTATGCCCGAAAACTAGTTATTTACTCCCTCCTATTGTCAATTATTAGCGTTACACTTCTTTTAGCTTCCAACTTCTAAATGAAAATCATAAAGTGTTATTCGTTGTTGATATCATGCTCTTGAAAATGACATACAAAAATAACTCCATTTCTGAAGTTTATTTGCAGAATTATTCAAAATTTGTTTTAACTTAGAGGAAGAAATAAACTTCCACGGCCATTTACAATTAAAAATTTTTGAATCATCCCTCTGCTTTTTTTTGTGTTAAATACTTTATAATTTTTCTGAAATATTATTATTAAGATTTTTGAATAAATGAGTGAAAAAGAACGGGTATATGAAACAAGCGAAGAGAACTCGAAAAATATGCGACTAACGACCCAAGACAAAATTGCGAATGACCAAGTGGAAGAACAAATACAAGTCGACCGTAAACGACTTGAATCGATGATCACGGGTTTGCCTGAAACTTCGCATCTTTGATTTTCAAAAATGTAGGCAAAGAAGGCCTTCGTGACTTAAAATTCTGGGATATTCGCTACTTTTTGAAAACTTCCAGAAATTAATACCGCTTGCTCAATCAAAGCAACACCCTTTTTAGTAATGATTCGATTGCAGGGACACCATCGTAAAATGAGTGAGTATCATAAAAAGAAAACATAGTGCCAGTCGTCGAACATTTTGTAAGCGTTAATATCGTCGTTTTAAATGTTAATTTACACCAATATTATATATTTCAGGTGAGCCTCTATATGGATCTGAGAAATTTCTGCCTTCAGCGGAAGAATTTTTTCAAAAAGTAAGTTCTTTTTTTTTTTCAATCCAAACATATTGTTGCATAATATTGTAAGCATTTTTACCCATTCATTTTACTACTTTTGACTGATTACAATGCGATATTTCGAATAAGAAAAAAAAATTAGAATTTTTACATCAATTCTATTAGTGATTTGGATATGTTTAGGCTAAATTGCTGCATTTATATGCTTTTTTTCAGGTCACTGAGCTCTCTGGTGCTGTTATTTCTTGGCCAAGTCGTTTGAAAATTGGTGCAAAGACGAAAAAAGGTAGTGCATCATTTAAAATTTCAGAAATATGTCCAATTTTACAGCAATGAAGAAAAACGGAATCGCTCGTTCGTAGTTTTTCATCTACTCTTACTCTTAAATTATAATTTGCAAAATCAACGTAATTTGCAGATCCTTACGTCAAAATGCTCGGTACAGTTGAGCAAGTTAATTGCGCCCGTCAATTGATTGCATCTACACTCCGAATAAAGGTTAACTGGTTGGATTATCTCAGTTTTACCATATCTTATTTCTTTTCTATGAAGTTTTTTATTCTTAATTTAATATTCTTTGAAATTTCAAACTTTTTTCACTAATTAATCGTCACCTAGAAAAGCTTTTTGCAGCGCGATAAAATATCACTGAGGATTGAAATACCGCATTGTGATCATTCGAAAATAATAGGACGAAAGGGTAAAAATACTCAGGATATTGTGCGTGATACGATGTGTCATATTCATTTTCCAGATTCAAACAGAATTCATGATATGGAAAAGAACAATCAGGTATTATAATTACTGAAATCATATGTCTGAGATGATCTTTGTGTTTAAAATTTATAAAAAAAATATAGTCATTTGTGAAATTCAATGTAGATGTTGTTATCCACAACAAATGAACATTGCACACCTGATACTTGAATACTTAAGCAAATGTTATTCCATTATTCTACTCTTCCCGGTGTGGCCAGTAATATTTGTTTATTTCTGCTTTAACTTTTAAGTTACTTCAAATAGACGTTGTTGCCATATATTATCAGCTTTCAGTATCATGGATACCGTGAGGCACTGATTATTTATTTATTTATTTTTTTAAACAGAAATGAAAAAAGTTTTGAAATTGCCCTAAAAGATGTAAGGCTATCGTTATTTACGTTATTCACTACTTTTTCTTACCTATTAAATTACATCATTCTATTATAATTAGTAAATAGCTGAAAGTGATTCTAATCAGGTATCAGTATCTGGAACAGTACGGCAAGTAGAAAAAGCACGACAACGACTACGAGTAAGTTCATTATTTTGCTCGCGACAACTTTTACTCATCAGGATAATCCAGAAAGTATTCCTTACTTGATGAACTTTCTTTTTTGATATTCATTTACTTATACATTTGAATAGATTTTACTAATAATTCTATTCGTTAAATCATTTCGTCTGATTCCTATGCTGACTATCTTATCAATAGTTATTCTCATTGATGCATGTCATACTTATTGAAAAATTCCAGATATTGCTATTGTTATTGAGACAATAATACAAATTAGTTCCTTTTTTTTCTTCCAGAAATTAGCACCACTATGTATCATATGTGAATTACCGAACACATGCCGTTATTCTTTCCAAGAATTGCAAAGAAGCATTGGGCATCCAGATATCTTTGTTAGTTTACGTGAAGAACGAAATGGCAAAATGAAGTGTATTTTGAAAGGAATTGAACAAAACGAAGTGGAAATGGTCAAGGCAGTTATGATTCTTGCCAATATGTATCAAATACAAGTTAGTTTTGGCTCTTATTTGGCGTCTTTTTAATCTTTCGATCTTTTTTACATCTTCCATTTGAAGCATTCAGTCATATGTATCTGTTTAATCATCTTCGCATTCTGAGCACGAAAGTATATTTAATTAGCTTATCAGTCCTTTTATCAAGAATCAAATTCTTGAAATTTATCTAGGGAATGGATAGACAAACTTTGGAACTATTATAATCACAGACTAACAAAAAAAAAAAAAAAAAATTATCACAGAATGATTATGGTCTACTTTGTCACACAGTTATCAGTTCACACAATTGCCTTGAATCGCTGCTACGCGATGAATTTAAAAAAGAGGAAATGCAATGGTTGGCTCAACAAACTTCAACCCACATTATCCAGTCCAGTACTGTTGAAAATGGTTTTGAATTATTTATTGTTGGTCCGATTGCTGGCATTTTGATTGCACGAAAATATATTATCGTAAGTTTTGCTGGATTTATTTTTGGTTTTCAAGGAATGCACAAATGTTGCAACGATTTGTTCGATTCATGAAAATTCATCTATTCTATATTTAAACACACATATCACATGCATTTGAAGAATTATCGAAAATTTTTTAGGGTTTATTACCTGTAGCAGTGCAGTTTGATCGAATATTGGAATCCGATCACGATTTAATTGACAAGGCTTTGATTGAAGCAAAATTCGGAATCACAATCAATGAGAAATGGCGGAAAAGCCGAACTGTTAGTAATGCTACGGCAAGTTTAAAAATATTTGTCCTTGATTAAGCAAAATGAAATTTTGAAGATTTCATTGGAATATGGTATCAATTTTTCAATAACCACCATTTCATATAAATTATGAAAATTTTTACTTTTTGGTAGATAAGGTGATTATATACCATCAAAAGTATCAAAATGTGAAATGAATATTTTACTATCTCAGATTTTACTACCATTCTCCATCAAATTAAAAAGTTATTCACGATAAAGTTCAAGTTGCAAAAGTAGATAGACATCTATATTAATACATTAATGCAGGTATGTCTATCTACCTTACCATCTTGAACTAAATATACCAGTATTAATGAAAATAATATTTGTTCAGCTCGTGGTTCTAAGTAGTAGCGAGATGAATATATGCATGCTATATCAAGCACGTGAACGAATTTTAAATTTGGTTCAAAATAGTTTGAATACCGTGCCGGATATATTCGAATTGTTTAAAAATGGCCATATATCAACACTCGTTGAAAATATGCGCATTGAAGCACAGCAATTACTAAGTAAATTACTAATTACTATGTTTCCAGTTAGAATTCTTCCCTATCAGAATATCTGAATCAATTTCCCATTCAGATCAAACAGAATAATCGTTCCACACTCTATCCATTTCTGCATCTTCTTTTATGCTCATTCCTTAACCTGAATCTTGATCATGAAAATTGGTAACGAGATGGAATGATTAAAGAAAGAGTAATTTTCATTAAATGAAGTTAAATTTATATGAAATATTCAAAATCAATGTCAAAAATTTCATTTTGCGTTAATTTTAAAGCAGGTACCAACATAGAAAGTTTATACATTGCGACACAAAAATCACTGCAGAAGCCGACATTTCCTAACTTTGAAGGCCAATGCCGCTTGGCTGAGGCATTGGTTGATGTACCAACAACAGATATTGTATGTTAAAAATTTGTCTTTTTCTTCATCTATATTTACATGACTTAGACCGAAACAAATAGAAGTCTACGTCTCTTCAAATCTCACTATGTTGAAATTAAACTGCAGAATCGATATGCCCAAATAACTCCGAATCCAGATGACTCTCCAATCGCCCACTCTTTACTTGCTGGAATCAAACAAATTGATATGATCCGGAAGTAAGTATGTACGGTTGTATCCAATATACAGTTAAATCAATTTAAAGAAATTAAATTTTACTATGTAATTAGTGACTGTGAAGTTATAATGAAGTGGTTCTAATATTTCGGCATGAAGCTCAAAATCCTTTTATAAAAATAAGAATAATCATGAAATTCTTACTTTTTACAGTGGAAATGAGCGATTCCCAACAAGAGAACAATTACTACTCAAGGCAAATCGCGGTTTGTTTTATTCTGAAATTCCAATTAATTTCCAAAAGTTGTCGAATGAAAAGGCTTTTATAGTTTAATGCCTCACTACACTAGTATTTAGAAGTCTTAAAAGATACTTCATTGATTATAAAAACATAGATTATTAATAGCATATGAATGATATTAATAACCTATATTTCGATCAATATATTTAGCCGTATACAACGGTACTCCAGCAAAAGTTCGACAGCCTACTGATCTTTGGGCTGGATATGGTTTTAGCAATTCATTGCCAGCAGATATTTTGAGAAGCAGTTTGAACTTCTTTGATAGTACTACAAATCAGTATGATGGAAGATCAAACACAAAACAGGAAACAAATCTGATGGATGGTGTGGTATGTGACTTCATTTGCTAATTTAAATTTCCTCTGTGGATGAAATTGATTAATTCTAATGATGATGGAAAATGGTCGTGACAGTTTCAAATATTTCGGCTACTTATTGCTGCGCAGTTACTTTTAATTCACCATTCATGGATAATTCTCTTCAACTAAACTCATATTATCACTTCTACCAATTTATGAATAGTAGGACTATTCGATTATCATTGCCGTTTGCCTTCCAAGTTTTTTTTTTTTTTTAAATGAGATCAATCGTCCAAAGAGCACTCGAAATACCAGTTGTCAATCCTCTGACTCATTTTCTCTGATTTTAGACTAATGAGTAATGGTTGTGAGGATTCATAAGTTTAAATTGGTTCCTAGAAAAAACCTATAAATACCCACTGGTGATGTTGCAGCCTATTATGATCCAAAAAGTTCTGCTAGTTCTCAATTTTTTAAATTTCGAAATATTGCTTCTTTTAGACCAATCGTTCGATAACACCTTCAATAGGTTTGGCGTCTGTATTGGAAGAGGATGAACATGGCGATGACGCTCAAGATAGCTCGAATTCGAATTCTTTAATTGGATCTTTATCATCACATAACTTGCACCTCTTTCAATCAAACCAATTACAAGCACCTATTACCACTGTTGGAAGCAGTATAGATTTTATTATCTTCGAATCATTTTATTTTGATAAATTTTTTCGAATGCATTGAAACTTCTCTCTCTCCCATTCTCCCTTTACACCTTTTGTCATTTCAATCAAAAACGATCAGAATCATTTTCCTAATCCTTTGCTGAATCCAACATTTATTCCTCGTATTTAGACACCATTTCAGATAAAGAAAATTAATTAACATCTTCTATAAATGAAAAATGCAACATCTATATAGATAACTCCAAGTTTTCCTTCATTTTTTCAGATGATTTACTATTGAAATTAATTTATTTTAGACTTTTCCGCATCAACCAGCGTATTCGAATCATCACCTTTGATAGGAAACGACTTTGTTTGGGACATACGTATTTTTGTGGATCCAGCAATGGTACTTGCACAGCTAGGCTGCAGCGAATATCTTGCACAATTCAGAGATCAAGAAGTATGAAGCGATTTTATAAATATACTTTCACGTTGAAGATACAAAATTGACTTCTTTCAGGATTATTTGTAACTTCACTTTCTTAAAGAAACTTGATACTTTAAAAATGGTATAAACAGATGATATGGATTGAGTTGATCATAGCAAGCAATCGATTATCCTTTCTCAGTCTTTCCATTAATAGATCGATATGGAAGCTTTCTTATTGCTGGATGAGCAGAATCTAAAAGACATCGGTGTCTCAACAATGGGTGCTCGGAAAAAGATCTACAACGCGATTCTGAGTAGGTTTTCTTTGTCGAAAATATTAGAAAAAGAAATTTCTATTCTTTTAATGATAGCGTTTTGTTTCTTTTTCTTTAAGAAGTGAAATCGCCAATGTACTATGTCATGTCAAAGTTGACAAATGTTACTTTTGAATGATTTCATATTTCAATACTATCACATACGGAATGAGTTAACCTGTACTGGTAATCTGTAACCTGGGAGGAATATTTATCTGATGCCCTGGGTAAAACAACAGTTAGGGGTAAAGAAAACGTTTGTAAAATGAAATTTCCATGTTTTACTGTTATGACACAGCTTCACATATATAATTAGACTGTAATCAGTTTTTAATTTAAAGGATTGCGTAGTTCGGCACGAATGTATGGAATGAGAATTTAAGCAGTACATCATTTTGAGAATATTCTACACAAGCAGTTGATGACAAAATTTTCATCGGTTTTTGCCAAAGATGCATATCCCATTTCCTTTTTTAATTTTACCAACAGATCGATTCTTTTTCTCTTCACTTTTATTTTAATTAAAAATGCATCAACAAAAGCAATATTCACACAAATTAATCCTGGAAACAAATTCTAAAAAAGTTTGCATGAAATGATTGTTGCTAATGATTTTTTTTTTCTCTGATGATAATTGTTAGATTTTTATTTGCAATTTTTTGGTTGCGACAAAAAGCATAAAGCACAATATTGGCTAGATTTATTCCATTTTACACTTAAAAATGTTTCCACTATTTTTCCATTTCTTTTTTTTGAATTTATCAATTTTAAATTTGTAAATTTATTTGCAAAATTATATCTGTATTGTTCAAATCTCAACTATGTATTTGTTTATTTGAAAGTTCAGGATTTCACTGTTTTAGCTTAGTGTGAGACAGGAATGTATTTCAGAATGAGCTATTTAAAAGAAATAGCTGAAATTTCAGTTGGCGGTAATGTCATGACCCCATATACTACCTCAAGTTTTCATTACATTGAGCATTCCATTATTATCAACAGCTGCTGTTTATTTTTGAAGTAATGCGTTTTCTTTTTTAATTAATAAATTTCCACAGCTTCGTCCAAAATACTCCTGCACTTTCATGGAAACACACACCTCTAACGTCATCATAAGTGTCAAATTTGAAATTAATCATTTTCACTGTTTTATTTACTTCCATATTTTTCCATTACTTAAAAATTACTCTTGAATGATTGTTATTTTCATTATAAACCATGTATCTGACCATTACCATTATTAAGGGATTTATTTCTATATCATTTGATATAAATGTTCTTAACATGCTTTTAAATGAAATGTACATGAATGATGTATCAAGCTGAAATAAGTAATTTTTGAGCCGTAAGACATTGTCGTATTCAAATGGCTGTTGATAAACAAAATGTATTTGTCATTTGTAGATTTCTGTGTGTCCTAATTTTTTAGGCATATTTTGTACTTTATTTATAGAAATTTTTCTAAAAATCCTCTATTTTCACTGACTCCAAAATGTTAAAATTTTTTTGATGCTTTGCGTTATTGTATATTATCATTGTGTAAAACAGTTTTTTATCATTTCATATCATTTTCTTTTTTTTTTTTTTTTTGATCGTTGTTTATTTATTTGATACATAGATAGTTGCGGAGCGCAAATGATCTCTTTCTCATTTCTCCTGTCTCTTTCATCCAAAAAATTTTCTCTATGCGAAATTTTACATGCATTTTACACAAAAATACGATTGAATCCAATCTTAGAGTTGAGGAATCGATATCCATGTATACTATCTGTATAGCCTAAACAGTTCGTATTACCTTTTTCTTTTCTTTTTTTTTCCTTTGTAACTGATATCATTATCATACTGACAAGCAAACGGATATCCATACAAACAAATTTCAAACGATGCTTGAAATTGATGGATTGAATAAGGAAGAGTGTACAGATGCCAATAAAGAAATGCTTGATGATATTGTGTTACCATAAAAATGAACTGACTTGAGAAACAACCGATTATTTATACCAGTGTGCCATGTTATCATCTAATGTTATGTTACTTGAGCGTTAATGATAAATTGTTGTTACAGTTCCGTGTGACTCGTTCTTGCAGTTTCATAGGTGATTATCATTAATTAGATTCTACAACTCAAATCAAAACTGTAATATCATAAAGCTTGTCAGCGGTGTGTTGGGGCATCTTTTCAAACCCTTCCTCGTTTTATTATTACAGTTATGACAAAATCACCTTGTAAGACAGGAATAAATCTCAATAATCATTCTTATCTAATTAAATAAAATCAAATTAAAAGACTTGGTAAAATTTACACTTTTTTCCAAGTGCTTTCCGAAATTAAGATGCTATAAGAAAAATTCCATTTCAAATTATTTGTGTAATGTATTCCTGATAACATTAAACTACGATCACGGATATAAGAAAACCTTTCACATTCAACAAACATGTCATAATTCATATTTTGAAAGAACTATCTTAATTTGTTTATTAGCATTAATTTTACTTCGCATCAGTCTTTTTTTTTTCTAATTAATTGATCAGTTATCAATACCTTACAATGTATTGACTATTATTCATTCAATTCTGAATATTCAGAGACAGAATCCTGAATTGTTAACAACCTTTCAGTTGTCTTTAAACTTTCTCTAGATCTTTCCTCGAATGTAATGTTTCGCTTTTTAAAAGAATTAGACTTCGATATAACAATAAGTTTGAGAAATGATTCAAGGATGTATTGGATAAACTCCAGAAAAAAATTGAAGTAATTGTTTAACACAAAATAAATAGAAATTGGTGAATTAATTAAATAAATACAATGAGTCGAGCAGAAAAGCTACTTCTAAAATATAAAAAAAAAAAAAAAAAAAAAAAAAGGAGAAAAACTCGTTGAAATTGTCAGTTCATGTTTGCTAAAAAATAATATAATTTTTTTTACGTTTAAGGACAAACGAATAATCTGTTCTACATATTTAACAAAAAAGCCTTCTACTAAAACACGGAAATACGCATATGTGAGCATATGAATCAATTTGAAAACATTGTTAATTTATTATTTTAATTTATCATATAGATATTTTAAAATTTGATTGATCAATTTTGCAAATTTTTCATGATATACTGTTATCGCGCGCTAATTATGACAAATTTTATCCATCAAGTTTCATCAATAATGATAACGATCAAACAGCAATAATGACAGAAATTCCGTTCCAGCAATGGATATCGCGATAACATGTTGCACTTATGATAGTCTTCCTTTTCTACATTTTACATTAATTAAATTATAAAGGACTTCGGAAAATCAATTCATCATATTTGAAATTTTTTCTTCTAATTTAAAATCAATCAATTGATTCGATTTTAACTCATTTTAAACTATGAAATAATGTTCTGAACAATGTGATATAGTCGATCTTTGAGCATTTTTAATGCTACGAATATTTCTTCCACTTTTATCCTTAATTTTTAGTTAACAATTATATATTTATTAAATTAAGCTTGGTGAATTTCTTTAAGACCAACTTTTTCGAAATAAAAGTATTTAAATGCCTATTACATTTAGTCAAGTTTAATCGTCTAATTGGCTTTTTTTTTTAATAAAGATATTACTTCTGATCGATTTCTCATCAAAGATTGTTTAACTGTAACCTTCGATGTGAAGTTGTTATCGAAGAGATTTCTGAAAAGATAACTGCTAGATTCAATGACTGGAACATTTTCGCGGTTAAAATGAAGTTTGATTTGATTTTAATTTGATGGTTTGATGCTTTTGAGTAGAAAAAGCTTGTTTTTTTATTGAAAGAAAATGGTTGAAGAATGTCCTAACAAAAGAGCAAGATAATGAAATCAGAAATGGTTTATAAAATGGCCATCTCCCGTTTATTTCACTATTTATTGTTATTCACTGCAAAACTGTGTTTTCCTCGAGTATTATCAAAATTATCAGCACATTCAATGACGACGTATCTTTGGTTAATGGCGGTGAATATGGGCATGATGGATATGGCAAAGGATCAATTCAACATTGTTAACCGATTTAAACAATTATATTTTAATCCATCCGTTGATCAGGCTATCGATGATAACAGTATGATTACAGTGTAGTGTTGTTATTATTTGCATTTATTACAGAGTAGATGAAATTAGGCGAGAATTGAGAGAATATCGATTCAATAAATCAATTGAAGGCCATCGCATTAAATCCATCATTTAAATGAAAAGATGAAACACTTGGATTTGCGCGAAAATTTAAATGTATGCCTAAAAAGTATCGTTTATTGAACAGGTATATATTATTGCTCATGTGACAAAGATTAACTGGATTACTGATGTAGGTTGTTAGAACTTACCAAAATTGCCCGATTAATCAGTTTAATTGTATTTTTCAGCTCTGCGGATCACATGCTAAACATGACGTACGGGATAAATGCTGAATAAGGCTTGCACAATTCATCCATTAAAACACTCATGCTATCGATAGCTGCTAAAAAAACTCTATTAAATCAAACTTGAAATTAATGTTTATAACTGATGTAGGAGTAAGGGCCAACCGGATAATGATGTATTTATGAACAACCTGTTCGGATGAATACACACAGCAACAATTTTAAATGTGTGTCTGTCATCATCATCATCATCACCATCATCTAATCCATCCCATGTATTTATTCGTCATAAGGAATGAAATGGGATGGAATCGAGCAAAAAGAGATGAAATTGGCCGAGTGGAAGAGAGAAAACCTTGACGTTGATATATATGTTCGCGATGAACAACTAATATATATGTTCCAACTACCTTAAACAGCTTTAACAATGCTCTCTGATGTTTGTTGTTTGTAGCGATGATAATTTGATATTCGATTCAAGTATTGATGATATGCCTTTTCTCAATATCAAATATGCTTTTATTTTTCAACCAATCATCCATCAACGCAACATTGCCGGCGATTAAAATTTGTGCTACATAATCACAGACATAAAACTCGTTTTTAGACATTTGTCACAGAATATTTTTAATTAATCCGGATAGCTTCGACTTGTTGTTATTATCTATCGTGCTTTCGTTTATTAAATTCTCATCATATGACTTTTGCTATTTATTGCATCTTTCTGCGTTTGGTTGTTGTTTTGTTCGCCATATTTACACTCAGCCATTCCATCTCTTCATCGTAGATTTCTCATTGATTTCAGGAATGTTATGATGTATTTTACGATTCTTATCTTATTTTTTGCAATTCTGAATACACGAGTATCTGGGGATGCGAATGTGTCAACGCTTTTACTGGTAATATATATTAAATTTTGAATACTTCAAATCATTCATTGTTTGGACCTCTTTTTTTTTCCTGAAGCAAGTTTCCCTAAACATTCGAGTCCATTTTTCCCATTACAATCACAATCATTAATAATTGATTTAGTATAATCATTGTTACAACAGCGATTTCCAAATCAACATTAGTGTTAAGACGTATATGCTGCCGCAAATTTCAGAAATGTGTCAAATATCTTTTGATTAAAAATCCTTGCTCCAGACAAATACGAATGTTCACAATCCTGGTATACGCATGAGATTAATGTCTTCTGGTCTCGCATATCTACGTGAAATAGGCATGAAAGTTGTGAATGATGAAATATTGCGGATTCAATTACCGACTATTACAGAAACTATTGAAACTGGTCAGGTAAACATATATCTATCTCTACATAAGTAAAACATGTTTGTAGCAGTTTTGGCTGTAGAAAATCAAATGATATTGATCAGGCGTACTAATTTATTGAATAATTAATCATTTTGACTCAGAAATTTCGTTTTTTAAATTGATCATTTCCTTGTCTATTGCCTTCATCTTCCAAAGTGGTTAGAAAAAAAGTTTTCCCAATTCGATGGAACCTCTGTAATATAATGCTATATGAAAGAACTTTCAATTACATCATCTTCATTAATTGATAAGTGCTATTTATGATAAGAAATAAATATAAACTTCCGTGCAAACGATCAGTATTTAGACTTCGCTGATAAATTCAAAAGGAAATAGATTCTAACAAGTTCTTTTCTTCAAAGAAACTTTTTTCGGTCAACTAATTACAAGAATGCATACTGCATCATGCGATCGAATAATTTTAGCAATTGTAACAGTATTTTAAATGATATTTGTTAAGTTTTCAAAAATGAAAAAGCTCTTATTTTCTCATTTCAGGTTTCGATATATGATGCGTATGTTTCAAAATACTGGTCACCACCGGAATACAGTTTGGAATTGTCACCGCCAGACATGTTTACATGGTCAATGGCTAAAATGCATATTAGGTCTGAAACAGAATGATGTAATTTTCTCTTTTATTAATTGTTAAGTAATGGATGAAATGTTCCTTCCAAGAAATTAGACTACATCTGAATTCATTTCTGCCTTCTACACCAACTACTTTGAAGTAATATCATCTTTAGAGCAGCAGGCGAATTTGAAGCATTATTCACTGGGCCACTTCTAATTACAGCAGTACCAATTCGTGGACAATTCGAAACTTTATTCGGTCATGTAAGCTTAACAATTGCTGTTAGATTAGCTAGGTTCGTTCATTTCAGCTTGTTTTACACTTACTATACAATTATTATTACTATTTTGAATATATTGTCAAGTTCTAAGCAAGTTATGATTTTAAAATCTTAATTTTCAATCATACAAATTTGTAGAACACGAACTGGTGCTCCAATGGTACAATCAACATACTGTCGTGCTGATGTTGGTTACGTTGATTTAAATGTCCGAAATACTGGTGTTATTACAGATTTCTTCATTAATACTTTCAAAGGTATAAAGAAAAAATATTCACATTCATCAAAAGCATTTAAGAAGAGGCCATTTATTTTCTCTTTATTTTACCTTTTTATGTCTTTTCTTTTTTTTTTTTTTTTTGTCTTTTTCAATCCATTAATGAATAAATTTTATTTTAGCTTTCATAATCGCTCATTTCAAACCAATTGTGGAAGATCGTATATGCCAAATGATAAAGAATATGATTAATAAAGATATGAATTACATATTAGCAACAATGCCTCTTCAGGTAACCTTTTCATTTTAACCAATAATATTGAAATTTAATTATATGCAATCAGAGTTCTATAAATATATAGTTCGCTTGAAAATTTATTGGAAGTAAATAAATGTAACAAATTATCAAATAGGCTGTTTGGCTAATATCATACTGTTGCTGTTCTTTTTCCGAATGAACTAATACAATAATCATGAGAATGATGTTAGAAATTGGTTTTTTATCTCATAATCGCTTGTTTTAAATTTTGAGAAAAATGACAATTTAGATACCTATCAATGAAAATTCGGTCGATGTATTTGGAATATCTCTTGATTTACCAGCAAGAAAAAAGCCACTTAGCAAGTTTGGCGAAATTGGAACGAAAAACATTACTTTATTAAACATTATCAATCATTTACGCCAGAAAAGTCTTATCTTGGATTATCGACTTATTCGTGATCCAGTCATCGCATATGGAACTATTGAGATGCTATCAAGGGGCGAAATTTCTTGGTCAATTTAAACTTTATTTTAAAACAAAGATAGCTTTTAGAACGGAATATATAACTTTTTCTAAATTGTCACAAGCAATTTACCTAGAAATTTTATGGCCTGATCTTAAATCAATTTTCGGGAATTGAATGAGCGATGTTTCTAAATATGCAAAGTTTTCATCCTTAAATTATGCATATCAGGCGGAATTTGTATCAAATATGTTCGCAGAACTTTTTGATGCCAAATGACGGGAAAAAAAATTTTGTCCAGTCTTTTATGCCTTTACAAAAAGTAAATTAACATCTAAAATAGTGCAAATTCTTTTAAAAATATTGGAATTTATTGATGGCATATTAAAATTTATTTATTTAATATCTTTTTGAGATAATCCTTTATTTAATATTTTTTTGAAATAATTTTTAAGTTTCTTTTAGCAATTACTCGGAAACTGGTAAGATATTTTGCTTTTTTTCTTTCAGGAATGGTTATGGCGGAACTCCTTTCTATCCTCCGAATATTTACATTCCTCCACCAACTGGTAAGATATAAAATTGTTCAGTGACGTGTGTCAAAATTTTACTAGCAATCTAATTAATTGATTGATCAAATTAGTCATGTGACAAATTCACACTTGCTATAAACTTTGCAAGGGTCTGGCCATATTGGGTGGGCAATTTTACTTGCCAACGGAAAACATATTGCGCTAAATGTTGGAGCAATTGTGATATTTTGTAGATGTTTATGAATGCTTTAATTGCATTGTATTTAATATTATAAGATCATCGAGATCAGATTGATGTCTATTGTAATCTACGTTACAAATAGCGTGAAAGAAATTTTGTTACGATGATTAATCACATCTGTCCGCAATTCTGCGCCAGTTTCGATTCATATTCATTTTCCAAACTTTTGCTAAACTTATCCTGATCACTTATATTTCCATCGATTTATTCCTTTGTACCATTTTCGCAATCGATAACTTTTTAATCGCATTTGATCCCCTTATATTCGCTTAACATTCTATTCTAACTAGTGATAAATAAATCCAAAAAAAGCGCTTTAATTGAACAATTCACGTAGTTCATTCATTTTATCGAATTTTCACAAGAACAAAGGGATGAAGTGAAAGTTGTCGGTGACAAGATATCAGTTCACCTGCGACACGAATGGATAAAATCGAACATGAGAAAAGAGAATTTCTTTTTCAGGTGTTCACATGGCAGAATTTATTGCAACAGATTACATAGTCAATTCATTATTGTTTCATGCATATAAGCAAAAATATATGGATTTTATCATTGGTCCGGAATCAAGTCCACAACTTAAAACTCTTTTACTGACCACTTGTAAAAGTGGTTATTGCATTGGTGAATACCTTGGTGAACTGTCTAATCAATTCCCAAATCGTGAAGTTGAGATTCATTTTTCGACCAGAAAGGTTGTTTGTGGAAGCATCCTCTTTGGTTCTTCGTTTCTTTAGTCCATTCTTTTCACATCTGTTTGAAATTTAATCAAATTTATCACTGTCCGCAAAATAATAGCCTTGCTCGACGTACAATTCCATTGGCTACCAAAATTTTTCGTTACGATTCACTGGATAATCTTAGTGATTAATCAAGTATCGAAATATTGTTGATTAATGGATTTTTCCAAAAATAGTCAGTTTTTTTTCTAGTCACCGCTGTTCGTTTTTGTGGAAAATCGAGCACGCTTTCGACTTTATGGCAGCATAAATATGTTTGTTAGACCGGAAAATTCGACGCAATCCAAACTAATGGTAAATTTCTGTCTTCAGCGTATAGAGTGGAACAAATCTGTGATATGTGATCAGTGGATAGATTAGGCGGAATGATTTGAGCTGCTAAATCCTAAGCTTCTTTCAGATAAATCACATAGAGTATCTAACTAGCAGCTGGAATAGTCTTAACGATTTAAAAAAAAAAAAAAAAAATCGATAATTTTTCTTGGTCGAATAGCAATTGGGCTAAAAAAGGAAAAGTTAGATGTGAATGTTTGCAAATTTAAATACAAAATTTTATATATGAGTTTGATTAGATTTCAGAATAAAAAAACTAAAAAAGAATACACATAGCTATTCAACTATTCAATCTACAGGTTGTGCGAGCTGATACGAAGATGACATCCAACATTAAATTATGGTTAAATCAAACAAGAATTATCGGAAATGTTTCGATCGAAAATTTAGACTTCAAATTGCTTGAGTCTCGTATTCAAGATGTAGATCAAACAATATTCGATGATCTTGGCCTTTTTGCAGCTGAATTCTTGGAACAATTACTTACTGATATCCTGCGAGTGGGTATCATTGTACCAACCATGAAGGGAGTCGTCTTAAAAAATCCGAGGTTTATTTTTTATGATTGCTTAACAGACAGTCTAAATATTTTCCTTCTATTAATCCATGTTTTCAAAGATATTGGCATTGAACTGATTCAAGAGATATAGTTAGCAGTTAATTAAATTAGTGCAGAAAATTAGAATTTAAAATCAATGACCATCAGGTCGTCAATCAGGATTCACTAATAGATGAATTTATATCAGGTTATCATTGCATGATCGCTATCTGAAAGTACAAACATATTTTCGACTGGATGAAGGATTCGCCAGTAAGCTTATTCAGGGTGCTGTAAAGCAAACATTCAGAAGCATAAGTAGCTCCACTGGTTAATTTCACTCTTATTTCCATCCATCCAGCAACAAAATGATGGTAAGGCTGTGTGTCATGTAGTTTCGAAATATTGGATTTGCGAACTTTTCGCATGAAGATTTAATAAGTGACTTTTTTAAAAAGAATTTCTGATTTATAGAATGCTATAAGATTGAATAGAATATGGTTAGCATACGATGATCAATGCTAGCATATCATCTGACAACCGCTTGTAAGATTTGCGGATGATAGCCCTGGCTAATGGATATTAGTAGTTCCATAAATCATGGTGTGGATCGAATATTTATGTATATTTCCGTCTTCCAGATCTTTTGCTGAGAAAATTGTGATAATTTGAATTTTTTACGATGTTAGAATGCGTCGCTATTATTTTTTCCAAAATCTCGACTATTCCTAAGAAAGTCTCGCTCTTTTCATCTATGGTATCAACATATTATTTTTGGATATAGAATTTCGATGATGTATATATTGTATTAGAATAATTTATTTATCTCTAGTTTAGCTTTTGTAAATACTGTTGTATATTGAATTTTGGAAGCATATCTGCAACAAAATTTTTTGGCAATTTGGCAGACATCTTCATGTATGTACATTCCGAAAAATTGCCGGCAATTTCTTCTCAAAACTTTTGTTGAGACCATTTTACTGATTTTACTGTTTTCAAATCTATCATGTTTTCGGGTGCTTTAATAACTGATGATATTTGTAAAGTAAGCAAGTGATAATTTTATTGCCACGAGTGTTCTTTTTATGAAATATTTAAACAGGAACAGCGATGCGTATAAATGCTTTAAAATTGTAATCATAATTTTGATATTTCATTCGTAGAAGACTTATCATTTTATGCTATTAAAACGTGGTAAATTCCAAATTGTATTTTTCACTTCTTCTCGATGCAAATAAAAACTCTGGAATGATAATAAAAATTTTAACGAATATGATCGAAAAACAAAAGAAACGATGGAATTTCGAAAAAAGCAAAAATAATTCACATTACAAGTAATGAATGACTCACGTAACTGACGAAGTTATTGAACACACCGCAAGAAAGACAAAACAGTACAGTGGACCGCGCAACATGCTTTAACAAATGAGTTCAAACTCTACAATAATAAAAGAGAGCTAAAACAGCGGACCATACAAAATGTTACATCAAGCCACGTCAGCCGTTAAAAAAGGATTTGATAACATTACGTTTCCATAATTATTTAATGCTTTGCAGGATTTTAAATGCCCGAATGGCAGTGCAAGGATATTAAAATAGTTCCTGGTATCAGCCATCCAAACTTTATGCTTAATCACTCTAGCTATTTGACTGTCAATTTCCTTATGCTGACAGCTCAATCTGTCTAAAATTCCATTACAAATCTGAAGTAAAAATCGAAATAATTAACGCAGTTTACAATTAAAAATGAAACAAGCAATTATGCAAAAATAAAACACAAGAATATTCTGTATTTCTCAGAAATACTTTTTGTCCTCATATAAACTGAATGTAATTACTATCTGATTTATAAAAGTCAACAAATTATCATCTTGTTACAAGACATCAACCGAATAATTCTATGATCAGATTCTCACCTTAACTTGCATTTTATTCATGGAACTTTATTTTAAAAACAGTCTTTTCCTATGGAAATCAGACTACAAATAATCGCACAATGAGGAGAAATTATTTGAATATTTATGCATTCATTCACTCTCTCTCCTATACCTAAGCTTTTCATACAAACCAGCAGACTTCAACATTTCACATAAAAGCTGCAAAGAGCAAAATATCAAAATTTGTTGCGAAATTTGCATACCAATAAAATTCGTGTTTTGGAAATGTTAGCGTGGAGAAACAACAACAGAATAAAATGGCAAATGAATGTATCAATAATGATCAACCCTTAGGAAGAGATTATTAAGAAGAAATAGGAAAGATATATCAAACAAGATATGTAACAATAGAAGAGTTCTGCAGATCTCCTGAAAGCAATGGGACTATTTTCCGTATTCCAACTTCATTGTTTTGCTTTTGTCAAGTCGTTTCTGAAAATCACCCACGTTTCTTCATTCATTGCAGGAATACCGGTCAACACAGATTTTGCCTGTGTTCGTCGTTCATGATCCTCACGATCGAATATTTCTTGCAACATATCGTATGTCTTGTTCATTGACCAAGTATCCTTCATTAATTCCTCATTGTTTTCCAGATTGTCCGAAAACTGACTCATCTTTGGATATGGATGTGCTTTTGGTTCCAGAGTATTATCATCCTTCTAAAATTATCAGTTGAGTCTAATACAACGAAAAGCGCCCCGTCAACAGGTTTAATGAATTTTCTTCTGTTAACGTGACATCACAGACCACTCTGGATTCCAGCCGTTAAGGTAAAATCCATGTCCTTCTCAGACTATTAATTGTTAAGATAATATATTTCTGACTAAATGTTGCTTAATAGTTTGTTCAAAATTTGTTTTGCTGAAACACCACCTGAGATAAGTGTGCTCTAAGCAAGGCAGGATTTACCGTTTCAATATATTGTCATACCGAACAATAATCTCCATTTCAGATTTCAGGAAAATTACCCGCACGAAGAGAAGAGAGTAACTGGTTTCAAACATCCTGCGTTTTATAATATGCAATTATAGCATTCCTAACCGATGGTCCCCTTGACTGTTTACAAATTTTCATTTTCGAAAAAATTGGGGTTTTCATAATTCGTTTGTCTAACTTCCGAAAACACAGAATGTATGAGTTCAACAAAAAAAGATTAAGTAACAAAATTTGGGACTCGCTAAAACCAGAAAGACAAATAGACCTCCGGATTGTAATTCATTAAAAGGTGATCGAAATCTGGGGGTGTTGGAATCAATTGTCGGAAGTCTGCAAACAGAAATGACATGCCCTCTCGTTTAAGACCATTTACATCAGGAAATAGCCTGTATTTTCGATTGCAACAGTGTTTGAGATGTCCTACAAATGTTTCTGCGATATCTGAAAAACAAAGCTTTTTATTTGTTTTTTTGACTTACTTCATAATTAGTTTCAATTTGATTTCCTTTGAACAATTTAACTCCAGAAATTTTATTGTTTGCAGAGATTACTTCCTCTTTGACTAATGAAATCAGTCATTTGAGTAGTATGAAATCGTCCAGTGCCACGAAAAATACAACTAAGCTTACTGAAATACAAAATCATTCTGTTCTGAATACCTTAAATTACATAATTTCTAAGCAAACGAAAGTTAATAGCGTGATAAAATTTCTCAAAATATAGCGTTAAAAATGTGCTATTTTTTCTTCAATAATAAATATACTGCAAATAAAATGCATACGAAATAAAAGTCAAACTTGCTGCAGGATCAGTTTGAAGGATTTTGATGACCATTTGGACAGCATTTCGGTTTATTTCATTGGATGTACGGTAACGCCCATTCACTTTCAACAAGTTTTCAGTGACACCACAATTGAACATCAAAAGAAAAAACGCATATTCATTAATCTAAAATGTGTATCCTAAAGTAGAAATTTTCAACTATTTATTCCAAAAATCCATGAAAGCATTTCATCTTCTTCAGTTTACATAATCGCTTAGTAGAATAATATACTACTCACCAGAAATCCACCACGAATGATCGGCTCTTGGAACAGGATGTAATTCCTGGATTTAGAATACGGATCTTTCGGTGCTGCAATCTGAAACTGGGCATTAAATAAGTTCATTCATGGAATTCAAAAAGGATCAGGAGAAATTAAAGGAAGATCATGGCAAAAAGAAATTCTGGTAAAAATAATCAAAAAATTTCAATACGTATAGCGAAAAATATTGGTGAATAAAATGATTAAAGAAAAAATCTAACTTACAGGACACCAAGCAAGCGGTGGCTCATTCAAATACATGACATCCATATAATGGCACTTTTGGCGCATCAGGATGACCCTAAATGGACGATTTGTGACAAGGAATGATTTCTTATTACCGCCACTTTTTTTTTACAAAAAATACTGCTGGATAAAGTCCATATAAAAACAGAAAAGATAAAAGGATTATAAAAAATGAAAATATAAACAGATATAATCCAATGATGGTGATTCCTTTTTATATCATAATCTGCATAAAATACGCTACGCATCATGCTTTCTCAAAAAACCAACGACATATTCTTTACGAATAAAAAAACCGAAAAAAAAATGTTTTGTTTAAAATCAAAAATGATGAAAAGACTGCCTGGCAAAGCAACTAGGTGGAATTATAATTGATTAAGCTATTAAGATAAAATGAATCAGGCATTCACTTCGAAATAAATTCTTTTGATCGTCTGCTTGGACAAAAAGATAAAATCTCAAAAGATACGTGATTGAATATTTTTGTGTTAAAATAATACAAGTTCCAAACAAATCAAAATCCAAAAATCGACTGGAAATTGATAAAAATAAGTGTATTTTTTAAATTGTTTCTACAAATTTGCTTTAAATGTCTCAAAAATATGAGCGATAAGTCGAATTACCTCGAATCGCCGATACTAGCAACGAATAACTTCTCGCCATAGATAAAGACGATTGCCACTGAGGTGTATGAAGGAACTGAATCGATGTAACTTGAAAAATCTGTGGTACTATCCTTATCATCATCTCTTATGCTGATTATTTCGTTTTCTTTGAAACCATCATTCTGCACATAACCTAGATTAGTAGCTACTTTCTCAACTGCATTGAAAAACTCCTCATCATCATCACTGCGAGTAACTTCTATGGGAGGCACCAAAGAATCTTGTTGTGATTTTGCTGGTACTTTGGCTAGAAACTCAAAATTCTGCTGATGATCAACTTTCATCAGAGATTCATTTTCCTCATTCCACCGATTTTCAACTGATTCCGAAATGGTTGGCAAGGATGTATTGCAAGCCGCGAATTTTCTGTTAGGAATAGTATTTCTTTTTCTTGATGGAGACGCTGGAACCTTGAAAGAACTGTCATATGAAGTTGCTTCAATATGAGGATTTTCCACAGGGTATTGAAACTGTGATGTTGGTCTAACATATCCGCTATGGGGATTTACAGTAGGCGAAAATGGATTAAATTGATTTATTTCAGCCAATTCCATGGATTTTCTTTTGTCTTCATTTGCCGCCTTATTTACACGTTCTATGATATCCTTGTAAAAGTTGATAAATTGCATCACTGACAACTTTTGTGCTACTGTTTCACTCATTGTCGAATTCAGTGATGCCAAATTTGGCAAATCTACTCCATTAGCTGGCTTTGCGGAAATTCCAGGTGGTATATTGCTCATCTCTCGAATTTCACTGTTCTCATTTCTGCTTTCAGAAGATCCAGGTGATGCACGTGACTCGCTTCCATGATATGAGCGTGTGCTTGCATTACTAGTATTCAATTCGACTTTATAAACCTTTCGCAATACTTCCTCCAACAAAATAAATATCTAAAACAGATGTAAATAAATAAAACTCGAGCTTTTAAACAAATACCATGTTTCTATTACTCCGTAATGAATACTTTCAGTTGTTGCTACTTCCAGTCATTTCAGATTTTATAAGCTAATTGTGGTTTTGAAAGTAAAAACAAAATGAATATATTCCTCGTTTCTGCAATCACGTATTTCACTTAAAAAATTTTTTTTTATGCCAATTCCGATTTCTTGTCAAGTATCTTATTTGTCATTGCAGATGCGAAAAAAAAAAGTAATAATGATTTCCCAGAACTTCAGGACAGATTATATAACACAACTTTAATCTAAACACTTCAATCTATACTCTGCTTCATCAAATGATAATCAGTACTGTTGATGGCTGATTGATTATCGATGGTATGAACGGTGACTTGCAATATAAGTACGTCGTATTTCAAATTTGATTAAAAAGTGAAAATAGCAGTGAGAAGAACTCTGACAAACCTCTCGGTCGCTCGGATTGTTGTTCAGTACGTGATCAGTACGATCGAAAGGCAAGATATCACTAACGATTTGGCTTATTAAAAAATCAGCGCCTGCACCGGGAGAATATCGGTCTACAATACCATACAATCGAACTGTTCTCCCCGAACGCTGATCTCTGGAATACTTATTTGTTTTCTGGCTAAATTGTTATGCATATTTCATGCTTGAATTAAAATAAGTTTATCTATGTTAAAGTTACGAGAATTTCTAGATAGATCTGAAAAAGAGCGATTTTATGTTTGCAAAAAATGCGTGAAAATTTGATTAAACGGGACAGTTTGACGAGTGAAAATAAAAAGGGAAGAAAAAAAGAAAAAGATAGGTAAAATAAGGGGGCAGAAGTGGCAGAACTTTTGATTTAATTTGTTCTTGTTTTAATTTTTTTGCAGTTTTTTACTGTTGATATTGAAGGTATCATGCATTTGAATGCAATTTTGCATCTTATAAATGTAAATATTTTCATGTCGTCAACTTGCGACGTATATGGCAATAATCATAAAGACTTCTGGGCAGAATACGGTTTGCCATAATATACCGCATTTCACGACATCTTTCAGCGGACGTCTATAATATGCATAAAATATTACTTGGAAATAAACTTGGGTTTTTACGCTACGTTTTATATAAAAGCTAGACATCATTTGGTGGCAACTTACACGTACGAAAATGTTTTGTGCTGCAGCGCACATCCATCCGCTGCAAGCCTTCCTCGCTCATAGAATGCTTCGGGTGCAGAGCATCGATGGGTGTAGCGGCACACATCGTATAATTTATCGTACCAGTGCAACTTGCATCCGGTTGTGTCGTCCATTTTTGGGAGAAATACAGAACTGAAATAAACAATCTTGACAGTATAATAATAATGATATATTATAAATTATATTACCAAATCTTGATATGAAATCATGATAACATACACAGAACATCACATCATTTTCATATTCTAATCGCGAACAAATTATCAACGTAATGCGAAAATCCTATGGCAAACATTGTTCATTATCTTATCTTAGTCGGAGCATAATCGAATCAACTTTGTAGACAACAATCAAACAGCTTAGAACACAAAAAAAAGAAGGAAGTTATGGATGCCTCTGAATCTCATGACCTTCCGACTTCTCCCTCAGATCATGATCTGGATGAATTGCTCAAATTTTTTGGGGTACCAAATAGTTCTATCCAAATAGTGATTCTTTCTAAATCATTTTTAATTCCGCAATAATTTCAATTACAGATTCCCGTAACATTGCTTACTGCCTATATCCATCCCATTGTTCATCGCATCACTGAAAGTGAGGGAAGAGGTTATAAGAGATGCGGAGGAGCGGGAAACTGAGTTCAGTTCTTCTTTCTTTGCTGTATGGTACCAAAAACGAACATGAAGAAAAAGAAAAGACGGAAATGATCTCACTTCATCATCTCCCAAATGCCGTATTGTTTTAAAACTAAATTTCTGATGGAATGAAGTTTCTGGAACGCTCGAAAAATCGATATTCAAATTTTATGAATCTCTGAAGTTTCTACATTTATACATAATTCTTTGCTTTTTTTTTTCTTTTTTTTTTTTTTTGCTTTCTATATTGTACGTGCAACACATAGAGCTGCAATGGAAACACAGCAGAATCTACTATTTGCAGGATATTACGTGCATTTAAGTTGTACTTAATTATTTGCTTAATTTAATCCGTTCACATTAGTGACCTATCTTTCACAAGCGTTTAGTCGAATTTACCAGTAGCTGCCATCAAATAAATGTCAAAAAATCCAAATAAATTGTAGTAACGAAATGCCATCTGTCATTCGGTCTCAAATTTTTATATATCAATCACATTCATAAGGAACAAAGTTACATCTTGAGTCTAAGGGTCAAGAATTGAAAAATACGAAAATATATCTGAAATTTTCGTAATCTACGTGAAATCTAGAAATCTTAGAATAGAAGTGTAGAAAAAAATCTCTTTTAAATAATGTTTATAGATTGTATATCATATAGAGTGTTGAAACAGATAAAAAACTGGAGTTTAAAAGTCCAAAAAGCCTGGTTTTTGATGTAATCATATCATTACTTAATTAGGATAAGATTCAATGCCCCCGAAATCTCGATAAATTCATTTATTTCAAATCTCTCCCAAGTCTACTCTCTCTCATCCATACTTTTTTTCAAAGAACGTGAGAACAGAGAGTCCGTGAAATTGGAGGCACGAAGGAGCAGGAAGACAAGTCTTTGATCTGTTTGCAACAAGCACTACGGTCCATCGGCGGGGCATTGTGGGTAGATAGATAATAATTATCCGTCCAAATACCGAACATTTTTAGAAACAATTTATGGAAATTGGACTAACCCTCAGCGACAGCATCATTTCAATCTTATCAAAAAGCAAAGCAGATTGATAGGTTGCCATTATCATTATTTGAACAAAAACCGGGAATTTTGTCGACGTTGTCATTTGGAATTCATGATTTCTTTATCTGAATCATATTCAGAGACTTTCAAAATACCATAAATGCAAAACAATTGAAGTTTTTGATTAAAAATTTTAAAAACATTTGTAATGCGCATAATTCTATAAAGTTTTATTTTAGATAGACAAAAATTCAGTGGATACGTTATATAGCAGTATGTCAACATATCTAATCATAATAATATTCCAGATTTCAACTATTTTAGACTCAATTTTTTTTTCGAACTTTCATAGACTTTCATAAGTCTACTTTACTTCAATTTGCCTCAGTACATTTAAATACGAGGTTTCAGATATTAGTCTGAAGCTGGCTGTCTGAATGTTTGCAAAGACATATCAATGTGTGCATGACAGGACTAAGAATGATCAAAAGACAGCAGAGCAACTGATGACCTATCTGCATTATGCAACCTCTTTAACTTCTTCTCTTTCACCCTCCACTCGGAAATATCACTGGTTTTAGTTTTCAAAATTCAAGTTCTAAATTCGACTGTTGAGTGTTTACTGATCCACTTCAGATGCAAAATTTGGAAAATTTCTTATGAAATATGTAAGAAAATAATGAAATCTCTTTATACTGTTTTCAGCTTTTAGAAGTGTTCGTCATAGTTGATACAATGTCAGTACTATTGTATGTATAAGAGTCGCACAACATTTGACTTTCATGAGCAGTTTTAAAGCGACTTCAAAGCGACATGCTTACGAAAAATGTCTTTGCATCGTAGCAATGAAGCAGTTGCAGTATAAGTGGTGTTGTTTTTTCCTTCCACAGAATCCCGTAAACTGAGACAATCGCATATTCGAATTTATCATTAAATACAGTATATTTTTAAATTTGATAAAACTCGAAATTCTTCTCTTTTTTTAACATAGAAATGTAAGAAAATTAACGATGAACGCAAAAACGTTAATTTACAAAATAGATCAGCCTTGAAAAAGTGAGGATTTTTTGTCCATTGCTTATGCCTGTGATTAGATTGGTAATTGGTGAGCCTTTCTTAATAAAGTATCCTTGCGGCGAATCATATTTCGTTATTCATGAATTTGATTACATAAAAGTGACATAGTTCCCAAATCATCTTTCCCGCAAAAAATTTTATTCTTGTGAATGTTTTTTTCTCATTTCTCATATCATCATTATTTGCAAATATCATCAATAAAGATTAAAATATAGAAATTTTTCAAAATATTTATTTAAATTAAAGTTTAGCCCATTTGTTCGTTCAACTAAGTAACATTGCTACTGATTATCAAAACCTTTTTTGGATTATGAAAGAGAAAAGTGTTAGACAGTTAAATTGTTATGGAATTTATTGAAAAAAATCAATAACATTACATTACTGTGAAATTTATCAAAAAATTAAATATTATTAACTAAAACTCGAATTTTCTCTTCATTTGCTATAACTTTGGATTTAGTTTGAACAATCGCATTCTTCACTTCTTTGATCTGTTCATCTAACTGATTCAACCTTAGCAACAAACTCTCTGATGTTCCTTCCGCATTCGCCTTCCGTTCTCGCAAGTCGCGTAAATTTTTTGTGCTTTCCAGTCGCCAATCTTCCATTTCTTTAAACATACTTTCGGCATCCTCCTGTAAAATGGTAAAAAATGAGTAAGATGTAAACAGAATGCATGTCATTCAGTTGTGATCATGTATTCTTGACTTCTGATTAGAACTGCAATATCATCTTATATCAATTGCTTTGAGCTCAACTTATCAAGCTGAAATCAATTCGAGTATCACCTTAATAATAATCATTATTTGTCGCATTACAATAACTCTTTAGCAATACCATATATCTATGGAATAAGGAACAATAACCTGTGCATTGTCAAGAAAACGAGCAAACACATGCGTTGTTTGTGTTATCTGTTGCATAGTCTTTTGTAAATCAGCTAACTGAAAAGAAAGAAATTAGAAAGCAGAATAAGGTGTCTTCAAAAGAAATTAGGATTGAGTCCGAATTTTTTTTCAGTTAAAATTTTTTCTCCATTTTCCAATTAAACTAAATTAACAATAAACACTGTAACTATAAAGTTAAATACTTTAATTTCAGCCAGAACAAACATCTTCTTGATAAGGAGTTCAATAACTAAAGAATTCATTTAATAACTTTTCCATGAAGATAAAGTTAAATTTTCAAAGACGGGAAAACTTAAAACCTGCAAAGAGATCAAAAAGGAAGAGAGAAACTGATGGAATCAAATATGAAACCTCTTGTTGTGACTTTGCTTGGTCACTTTCATCAAATACACTGATGGCCGTATTGTAAGCTTCCTTGCTTATTTGGTCTTCCAATCCTTTTTTCGTTTCAAGAATTTTTCGTACTAGACTACCATGTTCTTCGATAATTAACTGAAATTGGTTGTGTGCTTCAAAATGCTTAGCAATAATCGCTCCTGTAGATAATACTTGCATAAAAGGTAATGTTAGTTTTATTTCGATCAAAATGAATTGTTTATAAGACTAGCTGCTGTAAATTTGTACGTTCATTCCAGTATGGAAGTGACAGTGCCTTGTCAAAAGCTGGCAAGAAATGATGTAAAAGTTATAAGCTTGTTAGGAAGGCTATATAAATATTGATCGAATGGAAAGACCTGAGAGTTGATTCTAATTTAAACGAGGTGGCTTAATTGTTAGCATCGGAGATTTCATCAGAAAAATACAACCATGATTGTATTTAGCTTGCAGTTATTTCAGTATCAGCAGTTTGATGCTTATATGAATCTTTTTATAGTTTGTGGTGAAGCATACCTCATCAGCATTAGTTTGATCAGTTTGATCGTATAATGGCTCATCTTCTACAATAAAATACTCATCACTTTGTTTTCGTTCACCAACAATCAGTCCACTTGTCTTTATATTCTGCAAGACAAGAAATCGATTTGATTGCTCTATCTATATAAATAAAAATGTAAATGTTCGTTGTTTCTTTCAATCTAATGTTGCAAGTTCTTCAACGATTGCCTTGAAATTTTGAAATAATGCCACATTCGAACAGGAGCGTGTTTCGACATAGATATACCTACTTTTTTTTTACCTTTCACGCCTGGGACAAGTAAACACACTAATCTACTGACCACATCTACTTTCTGTAATAAAGTGTAAGGTCAACCAATTATAAGGCGACACATCTCACATGAGGAGGAGGAGTCTCGAAGAATTTAAAAAATAAGGATTTCGGAGCTAGAGTCAGTTTTAGTCACACAATTCGATGGCAGAAGGAGATCAAGTTCAGGTTCAATCACAAATCAATTTCTACTTTGCGGCGATACGGAAAGGCATCAAAATTAGCTACAAATATACCTGTCCAGCTGCAAAACGATCGATCAGCTGAAATGTTTTTACATCAATTGTTAGAAATTAGGAACGGAAAGATGCTGGTTGATCTGACTTTAAGATGAATTTCATTGCCTCATAACTTCTGCAATTTAGCGACGTCAAAAGAAAAATTGGTTGAAAAAGTATTTCCTCGTATTCAAACCAATTATAAGAATCACGATTGGCTGAATGAACGAGCGATTCTTACGGCCAAGGACAAAGACGTCTACGAACTCAACAATATTATTCAGTCTAACATTCTAAGCAAAGCAGTCATATAAAGGTTCGTCGGCACTGTTGTGGAAGCAGATGAAGCGGTTAATTATCCAACAGAATATTTGAATTCGCTCGATCTGACAGGGATGCCTCGTATGTACTGCAATTGAAAATCGGCGTAATCATGTTACGAAACACCAACCAGGCAAAGATTTGCAATGGCAAGCGGCTTGCATTAAAAAAATTGATGAGCAATGTAGTAGAAGTAACAATTTTGACAAGATCTTTTCAAGGGCGAAGATGTTCTCATTCATCCATTCCTATGATCCCAACGAATATGCCATTTTAATTTAAGAGATTGCAATTTCCTTTTCATCAACATTCGACTGGCTTTTACAGTTACCATCAACAAAGCTCAGAACCAATCTTTAGAATTGTGCGGTTTATATCTAGACGCGGATTTGCTTCTCACGTGGAAAATTATATGTTGCCTGTTCTAAAGTCGGTAAACCAGACAATCTCTATATCTACAGAAAATGGAACAAAAAAAAATATTGTACGCCTACAAGTATTGTGAAATTAAATGTATTAGGTACGTGTGCTTTCTTTTTTCTTTCTTTTCTGTCGGCGAAAGCGAAAGATGTCAAATAGCTCCACAACAATTATTGTGAACAAGGAGTGCTAAAGATCAAGTGGCGCGACATAGTTTCAAAGGGATGATCAATATGTTTCCCGACGAGGCGCTCCAATTCACAGATAAACAAAGTGAGGTGAACCAATCAAGAGTCGACACGATGGAGATTAGGTAAGGAAGAGGAGCCCTGAAAGGATTTAAAAGGACAGGATTTGGAGCTGGAATTCAAATTCAAGTTCAGAGTTCTTGCACCGAAACAGCAATAGAATAGTTCAGAGTTCTAAGGACACAGCGGTAGCAACGATCCGACAATTCAGTTGAGCTATATTCATACAAGCGAAGAAGGAAAAAATAATCTCGTGATCAATTTGACTGGATATTCTCCGATAATTGTTTGTACTCTTCCATTAATCAATAAAACTTTCGCAACAAGATTCGTCTCTATCACATAAAACGTAGAAAATTTTTCCGACACCTGTTACAGACCTAACCGAGACAAAATAGCAAGAAGAAACAATTTCTAATCCAACCAGATTACAATCCAAATTACAATTCGATCAGATTTTTTCCTCAACATTTTCCACTTAACTGGACTGAGCCACAGCAACACGTGTATATAAAAAGCATATAAAAACATTTGCGTATTCGAATGAACTGTTGTGTCAGAATTTGGAAGATGACAGGAACTTTCGGAGATTTCAAATTTTGAACAAACGAACATTTATATTTTTATTTATATAGACTAGTTGTAACCGATAAAAATGTAGCTTACCAATAAGAAAAATCATCAATAAAAATTTATTAATAAAAGTTTGCCAATAGAAAAAACCTAGTTTATCAATAAAAAAAATTAGATAATTGCAAGTTTCATTTTATTTGGGCAAAAAGCTTACAATTTCTGGTTTTCGCTCGGTTTCTTCTACTCGTTTCTTTTTGATTTTCGGAGGCGCTGGTCGAGCTGCAGCAGTGCCCAATCTACTGAGTGAAGTTCGCGGTCGTCCTGATGATGTCGAGAGTCTGGAAAGAAGCTTTTTGCATAACTTAGACAGAATAAATACAAACATTAGAGATTTTCCCGAAAATTTATATATATTCGAATTCTAATTAAAACAAATGGTCTTGACGAACCGTGGTTGTTCCTTTAATGCTGGTGATACCAAAGGTTGCTCAGTCTCATTTATTATTTTATCAACAATAACGCTGTTTTCCGTCTTCGTAGTTGCTGAATATACTTTATTATGATATCCAATTAAAATGCATACATGACATAGTTTCTGCAAGCAGGTTTTTTTGTAAGGAATAAAGCAGAAAACTTTATGAAATCCGATTTCATCGTGGTACGATAAAATGACTGGTTAAGTAGAACATATGTATATGGAGCTTGAAGCAGATCGATAAAAATCAAACATTCATTTATCGATATCTAATGAATTGAACTATCTGAACTCCAATGCGATAGTTTGACATCTGATCTCATTCATGACTATATCTCTACGAAAATAGGCGAATGTAGAATCAAGTTACGAAAAAATACAAAGAATAAGATAATCGAAATTATGAATTCCAAACCCGCTGGCTCCTGATCAGTGTGAATCATTTGCTCCATTTTCACTGGCGATGTTCCTGGTGCAACACCTTTAAAATGTCCTTCGTCAGTCGAATCTTTTCGTTTATTATTATCAACTGTTTGCTTGATTATCATCTCACTTTCTTTCTTTCTTTTTTCTTTACTTTTGCTTGAATGTCGCTTGTCCCTTTCAACCTAAAAATATTTCTTTTTTTCTTCTAAATTTGCTCGTGTTTCTGTATATGTTCATATCTATGACTGATGTCACAATATTTTAAAGAATCCTACGATCTGAAATTCTAATTAATTCAACCCCGAATCACATATAGTTCGTCTTAAACTAGCAAGGAAGTATCTACTACCTTTCTGCTTTCATTATCATTACTTTTTCCTTCCACTCCTTTATTGTTTTGTTCCTTTTTATGCGCCTTTTTCTCTTTCTTTCGCTTTTCTTCCTTTGCAGTATCCTTTAATTTCGAATCTCGGTATGCCGCAGCATCAACTGCTAATTTTTGCAGCATCTAAAACATTTCAAACATTTCTTCTGTAATATCATAAATTTTCAAATTAGGAAGAAGGCGAAAATGAACTTTTCTGAAGAAATGAGTGGTTCTTTATTTTATGGATAACGATATTGGCCGGTTATTCACTAGAACATTAGAACTTATATGATATTGTATACCTGATAAAACCCAAAAACCTTCTCTTTCTCAATAATAGACTGATTACGATATCAGCTATCAATTATCACTTTACAGATAATTTCAAATTGAACAATTTCAATTTGAAATCATTGTACATACCAAATTCGTCATTTCGGGTTCCTTTCCAGCTATTATTTTGCCAACTTTGACATCTTTCAATGATCCATCATCGTTCAATGCTTTGATCAATGTTTTCAAAAAACTTGCTTTTGCCGTTTTATCCGTTATAGTTGATGCATCCATTTCTTCATTTGTAAAATTATCCTGTAAATATATCTTACTTAATTGACCCATTCAAAAGTTAATTAAATGCTCATTCATTGAATTTTAGAGAAATCAAAATGAAACAGTTATCAGTTGCGAAAATGCTCAAATTATTATCTCTGATTACACTCCTTTTAAGTGGATTTATGCAACATGACTTCATAATTTAACTCTTCCGCACTATTAAGAATTGTGGCATCCAAATAAATTTAGAATAAACACATGAATTTTTTCCGAATAATTAAAATCAGAATCATCATCTGGATTGTATCAAACTCCATCTGATAGTGAGTCGATTTAACTAAACCCAAAAGTGAGCCTCTACTATTCTGTTGCCTATCTTTTGATTCGCCGTTTGAGATTCTAACTTTCTAATAGGTTCAACGGCTGTTAGGCGTAATGGCTCGACTGACTTATATATTGAACTTTTTGATATTCATTATTCTACTGAATTCATTACCGACTGCGATAGACATGATGAAACTTTACCCATGCCATTAGCACATTAGAAATGAAATAAAGCTCAGCACGTCAAACCAATTAGTCCTACCAAACGGTAGTCGATACTGTTGGTGAAATTCAAGGCTGAATAATTCTAAACAGAAATAGTTGCATTCTTTTATAATGATAAGAAAAAGTAACCTAACCTGATATAATAATATATTAGTTCATAAATTTATTTTCTAAGACAAACCATTAAAAATCCCGTATTTTGAATTGTGATTTTAACGATATCGTGCAAGAAACGAAATGGCGGTCGTTGTAATAATTGGTCGGTAAGAATTGGACGATCAATCAAACCTGCGAATAATTCTTTTGTTCTATCCGTATACATTTTAGACATTTCTGGAAGTAAAAATAGAAATTTCATTAATTAACGAATCTAATTTTCGAAGCTACATTATTTATCGAAAATCAAGGAAATGTCTCACTAGTAGTAGAAAGTATAAATAATATGAAATTGTACTGTTGAATAAGACTTGATATCCAAGTTAAATTTCTATCATTGTGTTCACAAAAGTTTTAAGTTATTTTATATCTTTGCATTTTAATTTAAAATAGCGATCACAATTTGTTGTTTTTTTTTTCGATATCAAAAAAAAATATTCTAGAAAAGTACTCATTTACTGCATTTGTTTACATCCACAGTGTAAATTATCTTAAAGTCGTTTAAGGCTTCAATATGTTGCATGCTGCAATTGCAAGTTTTTCAGCTACAATTGCGAACAAAATACAGTTTCAATAGTAACATATCTTCAGAGATTTGTCATTGTCTATTTATTTTCTCGTAAATTCCAAGCGACAATGAGCAATATTTGGTATACAATTTCAGTAAATGCATATTTTAAATTGAATGGATGGAATAGGAAAATATCATTATACAAAGACTGAATTAAAAAATTTATTTGAAAATTTTTTACTATCGTTTACGTTTGGCATATTAAAAATTGAATTTAATCGCAAAGCATTTTAGAGAAAATTAGAAAATCAATTAAGAAATTAATTTAATTTCAGTTTATTGCATATACACAAAAATCTTTTGACTAAAATTTCAGTTTTTTTAAAAAAGTAATTTCGATTTTAGTCATAAAATATGAAAAAGTGTTAAAATCCTTTCATAAAATTTTGATGTAGCAGAAATTTTTGCAAACTATAATTTGGTCACGCAATATTGTCTTATGCTTACTTCATTTACTCCATTTTAGAGATAATAATAGCGAAGATAATCTAAATTTGTAATATATCATAAAGATTTTGCAAATAAGAATAATAAATCAAATCATCTGTGAATAAAAGATGTGATTTTAAGCGTTACAATGAATAATAGTATAAAATTTTTGATGATGATTTATAATAAAAGTAAAACAATTTAATTTGAAATAATGTAAAAAGAAGAAAAAAAGAAGGGGCGACAAGATAATTTATTAATGACAAGTTTGGTTGGTAAATTATCAAAATTGATAAATTATTTGAAAATAATTGAATGACGAAAGGCAAGTATTTGCGTCACTATGCAATATTCTATCACCAAAATATTTTCATCTCTTAGCTTATTCCGTCATACCTCTCAATCGAACACGTTTCTATGGTAATATATTGGGGGAAGATAAACATATGTAATTTATATGAGGAATGTTTGTTTGTTTATGTTCTTTTGATAGTTTTTAGAATAACTGCTTTTAATTTTGGCAATATAAGCGTAATTATTCCAGCACACATGCTTTCCAACTGTTTCATTTAATTATGATGGTTCAATTCAATGTGTCTTGTTTAAATTTATCGAACTAAATGCTGTAATGGTTTATAAAAAAAAAAAAAGACCGTAATACATAAACGAAATATTTTCAATTAGATAGGAAAAGTTGAAACGCTTAGATGAGTAGTTTTTAGGAAAAATAAATAAGACATTAAGCATAAACATTATTTCCTTAATTTAAATAGTTGCTATCAACTGCACAAATTCAGATATCGAAGATTATTAGTCAAGAGATGATTTCATATTTTCATATTTCTTACAAGCAATATTTGTTTGTTTTTTAATAGCAAGTTTTTAGTACTTAATGTGTTGAAGTTTGGTATTAAATCCCCATTTACTATGATAAGACTTTCGAAGAGAACTCATTAACCTAAATCGGTAAAACAACTAACTGTGATTTATTTGGAAATTCTATGTTGAATTCCGAAAGATCGTTATATGTTCCAGTGACAAGGAGATTTTAAAAGACTGAATTTCCTTTATTAAAATTGAAATATGTTTGTGCGGTTGTACCATTCATTGCATAAAACTAGCAATATCATGAATCACTCATCTTGGATAATCCCAAAAAAGCAGGATTAATTACATCATAATGAAATATAGACCATATTGAAGCAAACTGTAAGAAAATTAGAATAAAGACTGGCAGGTAATTGTTAACAGAAGCAAAAGGAAACGATTCATTGCAATGTGTCGACTGAATAAGGTAGTCAAGGCAACCACTGGACCATTTCTACATCACTTCATTGTCGTGCGTCATTGTTGAAGTGAAAGCATATGAAGATTGAAAGTGAAGACCAGAAGTTTTGTTATCGAAGAAATATCAGTAATATTATCAGCTATGGTATAATTGTTTTTGATAGATCTTTCAACACTTTTATTATGCTAAACCAATTTTGAGAAGGCAATAGACAGAAAACACCATCAAATCCGGGGATTTCCGGATTTCTGATCTGAAAAATAATGATGATATGAAGGATGAACTAATATGATTACTTTCTTTTCTATTTTATTTGTAGATACATGATATGAATATAATCCATTTTTAACTCATTATCGGCACTTTTTGGTTCAGGAAGACCTAACAATCTTGCGCGACCTGGCTTGCCAATCGGCCCTAATTTATTATTCACTACTATGTTTGGTTCATCAGGAGGTCCGACCGGTCCCGGTAGATCAGTTGGTTCATCCGGTTTTTCAAGTATTGCTTGAACTCCTGGTAACCCATCGTCACCAGGCTTATCTGATGGTCCTAATAGCCCTGAAAACATAAGTGATATCAACCTTGAAGTCAAAAAACATGAAAAGATTTCCAAAGATACAATATCTTGAACAGAAACCGCTAATTTCATAAAATGATCTCCGGGAGAACCTGAGGAACCTGTCGATCCATCATCTATCAATTCTTTGTATCCCCACCTCGTCCTTTCGGTTCTGATTCAACGGATGTTCCGATAGAACCTGGCACACCCGCCAGACCTTAAAGACATTTAATACATTCCCCAATCTTATATTTCATTAGATAACCAGAAAGTCCATTTGGTCCAGGAATTCCAGGCATGTCGTTCTTTGTAAAAATCAATTTTAATTTGACCAAAAAGTAATGCACAAGTTATAAAATTCTGATCAGCAAAATGATAACAACTTCCATTTTTACCATCAAATCCTGGAGAACTTGGTTGCCAGGCAGATATCACACTATACTTTCATTGCATTCTGCAAACAGTACCTTTCTATACAGAGAATCAAGTAATTTAAATGAAATAAAATATCAAAAACTTATTGAGATAAGTTGAAATACCAGGATTGAAAGGCCTGATTGATTCTTCCACCACCCACTTGCAAAACATTGTTTGGATTACGGAAAAAAATTCTATTATCCTGTAGATGAGATGAAACCGAAATTAAATATGTTGATTCCAAATTTGACTATTTTAGACAACTGCACTTCCAGTTCTAATTCAAATATTTTTTTAATGCAATTTACAAAGAAAAATTTATTACAGAAAAGTGCTTGTTTATCAAATACTTTTCTGTAGCGGAAAAGATTGTCACCAGTATAGCTTCGAGCAATGAATGATAATTCGGATTTTGAATTTTTCAGCACAAAATCCATGAATGTATTTTTTGTAAATTCTTGCAAAATATGTTAAGTTGATTTTGAGTTGTTGTCCCGTTGTAGGACCAAATCTATTTTAAACATTATTCGTCTGAAATATTACAAAAGTTCTATTAATAATTATAGGAATATTTCACGTTCTATCTTAATTTTCCAATTTTAGTTTTAAAACTAAAATTTTGAGAATGATAAGAAATTAAATATTTGCAAATATTAAATTTTATATTTTATTCAATATCGTTTGGAAATTTTCCAGAATGGCGATTATGCTCAATTTTCTCATCTCGTCTTGAACAACAATAAACATATCGCTAATGTCATCACAAATAATTTTAACGAAAATTTCGCATATAAATAGCAGGCCAACGCTTACAATCGTATTGAAATTATAATAATGGAACTCTTCTGTCATTCATTATTGTCTTATCAGACTAATTTGAGGTGCAAATTGAGTATACACAGAAAATTAAAATTTGAATGAAATTTTAAAAGTGTTATAATGAAATCCAAATCCACAACGAGCTTCATTGTTGAAATACTGTTGTAACTATCCAATTTAAGAGCTGTACGACGAGATGATCTGATTCAATATAATCATCATAAAGTAAAAACTGAACTGTCCTCGTATCCTCACCGCTTTGAATGCCGGACGTGATTTTATGAATCCTCTTGAACCATCAAATCATTTTGATCTAATTACGAATACTGCAAATTAAAATTTTACTTCTTAACTGAGCAAAATTTAATAGTATGTTTGACTTGCCGAAAGCATATGACAGTTTGATATCTGTCTGCTATTGATACTTTTATATGGCAGATGTGTCCAGTCCAGAAAAGATTTCGCAGTGCTTTTCGTAAAAATTGACTAGAGAAAGTGCATAAAAATTGCCATATTTAACTTTTAAATATTGTTTTTTATTGATTTGTTTCAACAATTCAAAAAACTTTGAAGATGAAGAAGTTTCGAAATCAAAAGAAAATAAAAATGAAATGAAAAAAAACTTTTAAAAATGAATAGACTAAATGACACCCATGAGGGTCGCTTTCGCATTTAAAAAGAAGAGGAGATTGATTAAAGGCTGAATGATGTGAAAAAAAAATCACTTAAAAATAAAAACAGACAAAAGATTTTTTTTAAAAACAGATTGAAACATTATAAATAAAAAATAAAAAAAGTGTAGAATTTTAAACTCTTTAATTTTTTCTTTTATTCATTATCCGTTTACGATTTTGCCGTAAACGTGATCTATTTCTCAATTTTAGAACGTATCAAGACTCAGTCAGTATCTTAAGTTCATTGGTCAATATTGAGTTAATTTTTAGAAAAAATTGACTGAAACAAGACAAAGAAAAAAAACTCGTTAGGAATATGAAGCTAGGAAATTCACAGTTCTTGAAAATTCAAAATTCACAATAAATTCTTAGTGCTTTTCCCATAATGATGTTTGGAATTTTTCTTGCAATTGAATATGCGAAGTTTCACTGAACGTCAGTTTTTAGATCGATGCAGTTGTTTAATACAGCTTCGGAATTCAGATCGACGCAGCACTAGCAGCAGTTGGACAATTCAGTTGAACGGTCTCATATATTTCGCAGTAAAAAATTGCTAAAACGATGCCACCAAAGCCATCTGCTAAGAAAGCAAAGTAAGCGGCGAAATCACAAAAAGTTCGCGGTAGTGATGAGAAGCGGAATTTCCGCTCAAGGAATCATACATAGCTTATATCAACGTGTCCTACAACAGATCTATCCTGATTTAGGCATTTCTTCGAAGGATATATCAATCATGAACTCGTTTATAAACGATATTTTCGAACTTATTGCCACAAAGGCAAGTTACATGGCTCAGTATCACAAGGTTCGGCCATTTCGAAGCGTGAAAATTAAACTGCCATCCGATTTATTTTGTCCGTTGAATTGGCAAAGCATACTGAATCTGAGAGATGTTTTCTTAAACATCAAATTTTAAGACTGTTACAAAATATACTAGTTTGAAATATTTTTTCCTCTAATTTCTACGTTTAGTAGAATAAAATTTTAAACAATTAACAAACTTTTTAAACACTTTGTAAGAGCAGATTCCTAAAATAAAACGAAAAAATAAATTGCACTTAGGTGCGCTAAGTAGTTATCTTATCGTAGAGAAAAAATGGTTAAGAATACAGAGAAATAAAATAAAGGTAAAGAAGAAGTTAATAAAATAACAAACAAAATGAGTAGAAGCTAATAAGTTCAATTTGCGATTAATTTTTCAAATATTCTCTTTTTGTTCCATACTGAATGTCCGAATGATAATTTGACATGTATTCTTGAATTATTAATTACAGTGAATCATCGAAGTGTTTTGAAAAACACATACCTTATTTTAACGTCTGTTTTTGTTGGTCATTAAAATTTTAATATTGGAACATTTTTGAGTTTATGAATCATAAGAGATCATTTATTTTCTAGCTAAGAAATCTGTTTAATTGACTTCATATCAATTAAATTGGTTTCATTCTGACTGAAAAAAAATTTAACGCTATGCAAAGGTCACTGCCGACCAGTTATGGTTTTTTTCATTTCTACTAGCAGTCGAAATGAAATTAATTCAAGTTGTATTACTTTCAAAATCTGTGCAATATTAGGCTAATCGGACAATTTTTTTGTAGAACTACATTTTTCACTTTGTTCAATGGACTATTCGTGATAAAGAAGAAGAAATTGCCAGATCCCGATCATCGAAATTCTTGAAAATACATTTTTTAACTGATTTTATCAATTTCAAAAATTGCTTATAAACGAGTTTGATTTTTTTCGTAACAAAATTGTTTTCTCTTTTCGATTATGAACAAAATTTCCTCGCAGTGTACTAAATTCTAGTTTTTACAGACGAAGTCGTCACAATGGCCCGTTTAAATTTGTTTAAAATGCATTGTAAATTAAAATTTCGAATTCTTTTGATTTAAAATTTCATGTAACACATTCAAGCAATTTTATATTCCAAGCATTATAAAAAAGAGTCTGGATGTTATCAAAATTTTTGCCCGGAGTTTAATTCCATAATTCAGGAATGTAATTATAAAAATCAATTCTTCACGTTATCGGAATTTGCGACGCATTTTTTGATGATAGTATTTCTTGAATTCTTATTCGTAAATCTGCATACAAATCCGAATATTTCTTTCAGTCTATTCATCAACAACTTTTTGCTCGCAGCTGTCCTTCAATTTTCAGTGGAAAAAAAGAATGAAGATTGAGCCATGTAATTATTCCAATCATTTGAAATCTTCCTCTCCTGAAAGTTCGAAAATAGTTGCATGAAATTCAAAAATTTTTAGACAGTTTGGAAATTTTGAAGAATACGAAAGATTCACTGCATAATGCAACTAAGCAATTACCTGCGTCTATTGCTCCATCAGATTTGCGATCTTCTGCTGTTCATAAATTCATCCAATCTTTTTTCACTATATTTCTTTCCCAAAATTCCTTCTTCGATCAATAAATTCAATTTTTTTTCATTCCATCCAATAATATATTTTCATTTCAATAGCAAAGCATATTCAAGGAGACCAAAAAGCAACCTTTTTGTGTCCATCACGTCGGATAAGACATTCTGCAAAAAATCACACTGAAAAGAATAGGGTCTATGATTCGTTAATTTGATAAAATTATTCAGATTTTGTGTACGACACTTCCACTAGCTTTTCCACTTCAATTTCATTTTGTACCATTTGGAATCTTTCTCCAGAAATTCATTAAAATTTTCTTGAAACTTTAGTTATAAAGTATTCTTCTGCTTTTAGAAAATCACTAAGACCAAGTAAATAGTATCGTGTGTTTTATATGATCATTCATTTCTAAAATCAGAATTGAGAAGTTGAAATCATAACCTGAAATTAGAAATAAAAATCCGAAATTGTAATCATTCGAAAATCAATTGTTCTATTATCAGCTATTTCATAAGTAATTACTGTTTTCAAAAATATTAAAGTGCTACCAATAGTTGGAATTGAATTCAGAGAAATGACTTGAATGTGTTATGAAGTAATTTAAAATTACTTTCTTCACTGAAAATTTTTTATTTTTTGCATTCGAGAATATTTTACCAGCGACGAATTAGTGCTTGTTGCATATTTCAGCTTTTTCCGAAATTTCCTACTGTTGCTAGATTTTTTCTCTTTTTTTAGTTGCTAAAATAACTGGGTAACTTTTCGAGAGAAGCGGTAAATGGTGGTTAAGTGAAGAAAGTTCAAGTCTTAAGAATTTTTTGGAAAAAACTTCCACCAAGTCTTCTGAAAACCTTAAAATGCAAATTTCTCTTGGCTTTGTTTATTTGAGATGAGATAACAAATTCCCACCAAGATTGAAAAGAATCGATGGAAGTTGACATCTTTAATTTGTTTCAGGCAGCTAATGTAGCGGCAGTGGTGCTACCATGGATAAGTTTTGATGATACGTTCATGAATCAATCCGATGGCACTTTTCAAACGATGAAAAATGACCTTTTGAATGATCCTTCTAGTGATCAGGAAATGTGAACTTTGCTAAGACCAGTTTTATGATTAAAATTTTCCAAAAATTAAATTTAGAATGCAAACTCTTTAAAATATTGATGTATTTCCGGTCGGCTTCAATTTTCGCTCACTGCTTAAATCCATCAAATGATCAATATTTATTCTTTTTAACAATAATTTGTATTATTGCCAAAAAATTCCCATTTAAAGAATAATTGCCATTATTAAAAATATAATTATTTAAATGTTTTCTACAACGTTATTTATAATAAATGAAATTTAGAAAATTTTCAGCTTAATTAATTTGTTAACCATTGAAATGCCTAACTGAAATATTCAAGAAATTTGCATAAAATTAACAGTAGAGCATGCAGAGACCTATTGCTTTATTTTTTTGTTAAGCAGTAAAATGTAACCTAACTTCAGTATCGATCATTCAATTTACAGTTTGCATGATTCATTGCAAGCTATCCTCGATGTTTTCAATCAGGATCGTTGTTTTATACGTTCAAGATAAGATGGAGACAGATTCGTTTATTTCTCGTCGAGAGAAAAAGATGTGGAAGAAATCCCTAATTATTTCGATACTGATCAGTTTTCAAGAGTAGAAACTGTTACTTTTGGATAACATGCATTTACTTCTCCAAAGACTGCAATATTTCTGAGTTGAATCTGATTATCGGAATGAATTTAGCATCCGATTATTAACCACACTTCCTCTTGAATAAGCAGCACTACTTGCTCTACTTTTTCAAAGACTGGAATCTGAACCAACCCTTTTGAGTTTGCGGCATGGATTCAACACCTGATTATAAAATTTTCTGTCAAAAATCTGAATAAGCAACACTATTATGTTTTTTATCATATCTTGCGTTTGAAAAAATTTATTTTAAACAAACTTCTATGAACCGATAATGTATTTTTTTTCAATAATTAACTATCCGATTCTTCTGCAGATACATTTTCGGACCGTTTAGTTCCTCTTCTTCTTCTTTTTATCCTTTATTTTTATTTATTTATTTATTTTTTTAATGTTTGCTCTCTGAAAATTTATGAAATCAGCTCTTCTACAAAGTGTAATAAGGTCCTGTAGAGTTTTTAACAAGGAAAATTATTGGGTCATCCAATGATCTCCTTCAGTTGATGTAAAACTGTAAGAGGGTTATGTTTCAGTTTCTCGAAGAAAGTCCATGCTTTTTGTCGGCAATCACAAAACGGTGTTTTCCCGAATTGCTTGAAAATCGGAATATGCCTTCAACGCGCTTTTTCATTATCTAATCATTGCGATCTTGAATAGAAGTGATGGATACCTCATAAAAATTTAACCAACAAATCACATCTTTAATTCATTGAAGAATTTGAAAACCAACTGCCTTTTAAAAAAAAAATACTTTTTTTTTTCCAAGTGAATCATTACATCAAAAAACTTGAAAATGTGTTACCGGAGAAGAGTGCCTCATTAAAATCATTGACTAACTTAACTTGAGAAATACAAAATATTGAAAATATGATATTTGAATATATAGGAATTTGTAAGACATCTCTAATTGTTAAGCAAAGATAATTTTCCAGTTTTGTATCATAAAATCTTTCAAAATTTTTGCTTTCCGCTATTGCTCCGAAGTTCTAAAATTTTTAGAGGAGAGTAGGTTTTCCTGCATTCATATGATGTTAATTAAAGGGATTTTTGATGAGATTAACTTGCAAATTTCTCAGAATATCAAATTGATAAGTTAATGACAAAAATTTTGAAGTACCAGAAAATTACCAAGTACGTCACAGACTATGGCAGAATATAATTAATAATGATATCGATTGATGTGGAGATATGAGTAATAGGTAGAACGGTTCGCCAAATAAAACATTTTCTAAATTTTAGGAAAACAAGTTCTCGTCCTCATGACCTCTTCAATAATTGTTTCTTAAATCTTTTTTCAAATATATGATTAAAATAATGGGATTAAACACTAATCTGAAATCCTACTTTCCAAAGGAGAACATCAAAAAATCCTAATTTCTTGAAATTAAAAAAAGAAATTTCTCAATTCTCTTGAAAAGCTATAAATTATCGGTTAAATTATGTCATGTAAACTGAAATAATGCAATCATTGAGCGTGCAATTTCAAACTTTTTTAGTTCCATACAAAGAAATGTCAATTGAACAGTACAGTTGATGGTTAATTTCTTGCCAGATTGTTTAAGTTATTCAAAGAAAAATTACTTCTGAAAGTTTTCTGCAAAGATGAAAGTTTTTATCCTACACAGTTTACTATTAAAAAATGATTGTTCACACGAGCGGGCAAATGATAAACTAAGTGGTAACAGTGAGACGATGATAGTTGTTGTTTAGAACTTAATAATCTTTACGGGTAAGTTATTGTACTTCGAAATACTTGTTTTTAAATGTCGACATATTTATGATTGAAAAATACGACAATTTTTTGAATATCTGCAAATTTAACCATTCTATTTAAATTTCAAAAACTTTCAAAACATTTATGTATTCTTGTCTTGAATTCAAAATAATTGCTTTCACAAACGATGATTTGATTTGATATTTCTTTCAAATAAAAAAGAGTTTTTCAAGAATAATTCAAGAGCAAATTGAATCTCTTGCTGGAACGATAAAAGCGTTACTTCCATCCAGAAGGTCCAGAATTTAATGGTATGATCAACTCGACAAAAATATCATATTAAATTATGACACTGTTTCGTAATTGTAGTCTGCGATTAATATATTCTGTTAAATGATGAGAAATTTCAATATTTACTGCCAGCAATACATGGTACAAAAAAAAAAAAAAATACACGCACAAGTTGTATAAAATTTTCGAAAATTCCGTCTTTTTTTTTGATGACCAAGGTTTGCTATCAATATTTCATGTCATCCAATCTATGAATAAAAATTTCGTTCTGCGTCATTTTCCAGTTCCTCCACTTTCTTCCCTTCATTTTTTGCATTATCAGCAATCGAAATTTCAACCAATTAGTATTTTCTTCATTTAAACTTTAACACATCTACAATTTTTGCGCTCGAAATATTTAAACTTTAATTTAAAAACATCTATTAATCTAATGGAACAAATGACTTGACAATTAATATATAACTAATTTCCTTCATGGAAAAAGTACACATACGGTTACATTTGACATGCAATCGTATCATGCATAACACTGAATAATCGATAAATTCTAGCAATTTTGATTAATAAGAAAGAAATGTAAGATGCGATAAATATCATAACAGCTGTAAAATATTCAGAATCTTAGTGTTGAAATATACTTATATATAGCCGGAACGTGTCTTTAATGAATGAAATGTCAACAAATTATTGGCAGCAATAACGAAATAAAGCCATGTAACTATATATAAGTCTGGAAAAATGCAACGAAACTGCAAAGAAATTATGCGCCGTTGAAAATGAAATTCAAAAAGCGAAAATTCATCTAAATAGCATCTGAAAATAGGATGGAATTTTTAAAGGACAGATTAATTAAATGAAGGTTGCAAATGTAGATTCATACAATGACCTATCCATACAATGATTGTTCAATGATCTTGAAAGAAACTTCTAAACTTCAAATATTAAGTTCGAATCACTTGAATTTCCGAGCATTGCGATTTACATTTCTCTAAAATTTTTAGTTATTAAATACATTTCTCTAAAATTTTTATTTATTAAAAAAAATTTAGTGTAGCAAAATAAGTGAAAATTATTATGATAAGCAAATAACAGTCATTCGCTGGGAAAGGTCAGCAATCTTCGATTCAGTCTCACTTCGACCATTTCCACAGGGTAAGTTTATCATTGATGCAACAAACGAATGAGAATTAAAGAAATTGAAATTATGCTGCAAACGTTTTTCATTTGACGCCGTTTTGTGCTTCATTTATTAGTATTCTTTGATGAGTCATCGTAAAATCAGTCAAATTGCAATAGATTAACGAAGAAAGTACGAGTGATCAATTGGAGATGATGAATTTAGCTTATTTCTGTCTCTTCCATGATAGCAGCATTGGAATTTTTGTGTTATGTTGATGTGACACTACACAACATAGCGATCAAAATGAATCTGATTAGTTGTCACAACTAGAAATGCACACCTGCCACACCTAACATTTCCAGCAAATTGCTTTTATTACAAAGATTGATTGCCATCAACTAGCGACGATTTAAAAAAATGATTCGCTTTAATTTAACTGACTGATACACAAGGATGTGTCTGTGTACGCATATTTCTTATGTGTATGTATATGTAAGTGGGTGTCTGTGGATGCATGTTTATGTGTATATGTGTGTATGTGTATGTGTGTGTGTACAAAGAAAACAATCAGTTCAAATAAAATGGAAATGTCTTTGGTGCAGAAAATTTTTGTAGTAGTAGTGATGGTAATGGTGAAAGATCTCGTGGGTAGATGATGACAGTTGTTGCAAAGCCAATGTCGCACGATTGGAAGGGTGTATAGATGCATGTCCGGAGGCGATTGCGGCGGTGTTCAATCGCACCTATAACTATCCCTTAACTTCCCATCATCCTTCTAATGATCTTTGCAATTGTCAATGAACAACCTGTCGTTCGGATTGCAAAGAATGCAAAGAAGCAAGAAGTACTGATCGAATCAGGGCGTGCTCGTTGAGAAACGAGTTCCAGAAGTGCAGCACAGCTCACCGTATATAAGGGAGTAGGTGGACCACAATAGCAAATACTATCGAAGGCCTACAACTCATATACTGCCAGTAGAGAAAAGAAAAGAGAAGGATACGACAGAATCGATCCAGATATGGATTTGGAGTGTCGCATCAAGGCGTATCGCTTCGTGGCCTATTCGGCAGTGACGTTTTCCGTTGTTGCCGTATTGTCCGTTTGCGTAACTTTACCGATGGTTTACAACTATGTCCATCATGTACGTCAACAAATGCACAACGAAATAACGTTTTGCAGGGTATGCTTTCTTTATTTCCATTTGATCCCAAAATATGCTCCAGAATGATATATTCTTTAAAAATCTCTCATCATTTTATTCTCTATACCTGACTATTTCCGCGCTTTCAACTATTTTAAATATACTTATTGATAATGTAAAAGAACTAATTAGCGAAGGAAAGTTGCTGTTGCCGAAATTAATAGTGAGAAAAAGTCAGGAAAGAACATTTTTTATTAGAGTCTCTAAAATCAAATAGAAAGATTTTAGATTTATATTTGCTTCGAAGAAAAGATTGCTCAGCAACATGTGAGCGTTAAATCATCTCATTCAATCTACTGCCAATAATAGATTGGATGAGATGATTTTTGACGCTTACATATTGTTGAATTTTGCTCAAGAAGTTATCGTATTGACGTGAGGTTGCTTCGCCACTGAAAGACACGTTATACTAAATGATGCTGACTGGACATCTTATGTTAAATTTTCGAATAATGAAAAAAAAGAAGGCATAATTTGTGAAAAAAATTCCCTTTCAAATAAGTTTTGCTTGATCGAATTCATTTTCCTCTCCTATGTTTTCCCTTTCTCGGGAAGTACTATCCTCATTTCGTTCAAGTGATCAGTTTTCTAATTTATTTGCGAAGTGAAAAATATATTAGATCGATGCAAAAGGTATCTTTGTTCCACTCACTTTTCCATAGTGTATACATTTGTCTTTTATGTCTCACTTTTTTGACCTTGAACGATAGGAAGGTGTCTCGGAAGATGTCTCAGCATCACGCTTACAACTGAGCAATTTTTACAACATGGAAAAAGAATTTTGCAATTCAAATGTTCCTTTTCTCATTGAGCAAAAAAGTTGAATTTTCCTTCTGTTATGCTCAATAAGAAAATTTCAGGGGTCAGCAAAAGATATTTGGGCAGAAGTACATGAGCTAAAGAACATTCCCGTTGCAAAGAACCGCACAGCTCGTCAAGCCGGTTACGGAGCCGAAGATGTCGGTGTCAGTGGTGGCGGTAGCCAGGTAGCACAAGCAGGTGCTTGTGATGCATGTTGTTTACCAGGAGCAGCGGGACCACCAGGTCCACCCGGTAAACCCGGTAAGCCAGGTAAACCTGGAGCTCCTGGCTTACCCGGCAAACCTGGTAAACCACCAAGTCAACCCTGTGAACCGGTCACACCACCACCATGCAAGCCCTGTCCACCAGGACCACCCGGACCACCTGGACCTCCTGGACCGCCTGGAGATGCAGGTGAACCAGGAGCACCAGGTCGACCTGGAGCAGATGGACCACCAGGTGAACCTGGACCGAAAGGACCACCAGGGCCAGATGGAGATCCCGGACCACCAGGACCACCAGGAGATGCCGGACCGAGTGCGCCAAGCGAACCTCTCATTCCCGGAGAACCTGGACCCCCTGGTTAGCTTTTTTCATTTTTGCATGCTGTCGGGAAGCATTTTAACATTTTGGCAAAATATGTGCCATAAGCTAATATTTAGCTGCATATCTCAGAGAATATATGTCAAGTATTCGTTTTAAGAAAATAATTTCAATAAATGATGCTTCAGGAGACGCAGGACCACAAGGACCACCTGGACCACCAGGCCGACCAGGTAGCGATGGTGCACCAGGTCCAGTCGGCCCGAAGGGACCACCAGGACCAGATGGTCAACCAGGACCAGATGGTGCACCGGGACAACCAGGACCGCCAGGGCCACCAGGAAGCCCGGGTGAAAAAGGAATCTGTCCGAAATATTGTGCCATTGATGGTGGTGTATTTTTCGAAGACGGCACTCGTCGTTAAGGGGTCTTAGAATTTATCATTAGAAATTTTTATATTCAGACTGCCATTTTGCCGGCTTGTCAATTAGTTATATCAATAAAAAGCAAATAAATTTTTCAAGTTATGTTCATTCCATGCTTGCAATTTATGGATAAAAGGAGAAGCCACAAATATCTTAGCCGGCAATGGGATAAATTAGCAATTAAAGAACCTTAATTGCTCGGAGAAAGTTGAGACTAACCGAATACTTAATAAGTTTCATCGAATACTTAATTGTGAATCGACAGAATCAGTTTATCATTGGAAACTCTTAAAGATGGAAAACATGGTTCTGAAATGAAAGCGTGCTTCAATTTTTTTCTCCATAATTTAAGCAGTGAAATACGAAGTCATACATTTCGAAGTTTGATAAGTTCTTACTATAATTATAAAATCAGGGTAAATTTGAATCCTAAAGTTTCGGAAATTAATAAAAACACCGGCACGTTTTGGGATGTAGTTTTATTACACCTCAAAACTCAGTTCGAATAGATGCCAAGGTGTTAATTTCCAAAAACTTGGGAAAAAATTTACAAAAAATTAGCAGGAAAAAAATCCATTCACTATGTGGCGGACAAAAAGATTTTTTTACAAATCATGTTACAAGTGATCGCAGCGTTTTTAGTCATTACAGTTAAATATTTAAGATCATTCAGTAATGTTTTATTGTACTTTTACGAGTCATCAAATAATTAAACTCATTGCAATCCGTTTGCTAATGAAAGAAATCTACTTCTAACTACTTTGGAATCATTCCTAAGCCTTTCAGATGGTTTAATTATGCTATTGATTTTATGCCATTTCAAGTATGACCGCGAAAATTTGTATTTCCTGATCCTTTAAACCACGATCCACAAAAGCTCCTAGGTTATCGACCCTCGACAATGCAATCATGTAATTAATTCTCTGTAAAGCTGTGCAGGCGGGCAGCTGTCAAATAAGAAGAGCGGAAATAATTTATAAAAATCTAGAAGTTGAATTAAGATTAGACAATGCTGTAATGTAAACCAACTAAAGGGATTGTTCATATATCAGAACAGTAGAACCATCATACTATACTTCAGATAATTTTCGGAACTCTCACTGCATGTGAAGAGCAGTTGAAGAATGCATGGCAAAAATTTGCAATCAATTGAAAATTTTGAATACAGACAAAATCCTTTCTTTTATCTACGTGGGATTATCAGTTAAACTACAGCAACCATTTCGGCGAAAGTCATGCCCTTTTGAAAAATAAAAATTACAACCACACCCAATCGCCAATTTAAAAATTGTTTCCCATGCGTTTGCCACAAATCATTAAATCTTAGCTAGCAAATTAATTTAAACGGAACATCTACAATTTGATAGGCTTGTGGCATAAATTTCAGTAATAATCATTGGAAACCAAGTTGTTATGATCTAAACGCACTGTTCTCGACAACATTTTCTGTATTGGATCAAATCCTGCTAACATCATTATGCAATACACGATAATCAAATAACCATATAAATGATGAGAACTGCACACGTCACCGAAATCATGAAACAGTCTCTTGAAATCTTAAAATGGATCAATCCGTTATTTCAGATCAGATTTTTTGAAATAAAAAAGCAAATTCATTAATATCGATTATGACTTTCGTCTCTAAAGCCATAACCATTGTTAATGAATTCGGTGTGTTCAGGCGATGACAGACATTGTAATTCACATCAAATAAACTATTCAACAATACAGGATAATTGAAATAATGAAATATACCAGAAAAGTTGCTTTAAAATAGAGAGATATGTGAAGATAAACCATTAATACTTTGTAAATTAAAAAATCACAATTTCCTAAAAAAAATGAAAAAAAGAAAAAAACAGTAATCAAATCTGAACTCTTACGAAAAATAGATATAAAAAAGGATTGTAAAATGGAAACAAAAAGTGCAACAGTTCAGATGATCACTAGAAGCCATATTTTATGAGAAAGTATCTTTGAGCAGTTCCAGACGAAAAAGAATTAAAAAGAATGCTGGGCAAGTAAACAAAAATTCCAAGTTTTCGTTTTATACTAAGAGTAGTTTATACATGACCAATTTCTCGATTATATTAAGCGAACAGCATCATCGCAAGCCATAAAAATCTATCTACAGTCATAAAACTAGCAATAACAGTTAGCCGTCATAAAACGCATCTGCAGACTATTTTTTTCATGGGTTAACCGTGATCTCCACACAAATACAATCTAGCCATAGAGGACTGTTATTGAGAGCGAGCACACCAATGATGTCTTCTTAAGAAGAAATCCCTACCCTTAACAATGAATTTTAAGCGCTGATCCTACTTTGTCATAAAAAAATGTCACTTGAGAAAGAATGTCTCTGAATTTAACTCTGGTAATAATGTTAATGTGAAACAGAGAGTAAAAATAGCAAACATTCTTTTTTCTAAAAATGATGAGCAAATCAAAAAAAGGAAAATTTTAAACACAGAGCATTAAGAATTCTTTCTGATTGCACAGCGCTTTCCCTTCTCAGTGCTCTACCAGTCGTTGTGGATATAAAAATTAAAAAAAAAAAAAAAGAAAATGAATGAATTTTCTAATGAAGGGGGCTAGATATATCAAACGATATAACTCATGATAATTATAAATCCAATTATAACTGCAAGACATATTTCTTGATTTAAAAAAAAAAAAAAAAAAACCGGGTGCAATCTATAGAACACAAAAAATACACAATAGCAAAACAAGAACAACTCCTTGGATCATTTGATGAAATACCGAAAAGAATTTACGTAAAACTGTGAATGGGATCATTGGGGCCTGGAATCTGGCTCAGAACACGATCAAGCTTTTGCAACGGTATAGCTAAATGAATTTCCACCCAACAAGGCGTTGATGTTATCGTTTGTCGCTTGTATTGCTCACCCCATCCTTTCACAAAACTTATTCGCATATGGCACATTCTCTGCAAAAAATAAGCAATATATCGTGATGTTTTTCGCAAATACTGTTTTGTTCAATCAAGAATAATAGAACCATTCGTTATAGCTCTTATTTCAAAACAGTTAAATAACCAAAAAAATCAAGATTAGCAATTTATCTTCTGTATTGCACGACTTTTACTAACAATTTTAATCTAAAAAAAGAAAAAATACAAACCTGTAGGGAATAGACGGCATGAAAACCTTGGCTCATTGACTGAGCCAATAAAGTTTCAAATGACTCGTTATCAAAAACTTGCATAATATGCCCTGCAACAGATTACATAAGCATTACGATCACGCATGTTCAAGTGAAGGACTGAGTTGGGGATCACCGCGATATTCGATAATTATATATGTCATCGTCTACCATAGATATTTCGAAGACGATTATGTCCGAAATCCCAAATTATTCCAAATTTTTTGCGAATAACATGAAATTCTCCATTCTTACCTGATGGCAGTCTATAAACAGTAGCCGGATGATCATGAGATTTTACAGCATGTATGGGACTTTGAATGAACACTGGTGCTTCACTCAGACATTCTGCGTAAACATCTTCATTTCGACGAAAAATCCTAACACCACGTCCTGGAACAGCAGATGACAATTGTCCTTTTCGAGTTTAAAATGCGCTATAAATTAAGTCTCCTTTCAAACTTCCATAAAACCAGACGAAATTGAAGAGAATCTCGCATGTTTCAATGTCAAGAATTAAAGTTAGTTAAAAGAACAAATGCTTACCAATCTGACGTCTAGCATTCACAACTCCAGGGTTTCTATTAACGTTAGCTAAAGCTCCCAAACAGAACCTTTCTGCTTCAGATGGTGCGCAAAAACCATCAACAATGACATGAGAAGTGCCACCTTTGAAGGGCTCACCGATCTAAATTCAACTTTTGTGTTTACTTTTCAAGGACTGCAAAATCTGTTCACAACACTAATTTATGAATCTAAAAATGGATAGCCTTAATCATCAAAGCTTAATTTTTGGACAGAAAACTTTTCTCTTGGGATAAATAAAAGAAATGTTTTATAAAACGAACTCGTTGATTAAGTTCATAGTAATAAGCATGGCACCAAGCTTCCGGTACTGGTGCTGCAGGTGGATAATCTTCCACATTCACTGCAACATCCGATGGCTGAAATTAATTTTGGAAGAATTTCGACTGTTCAGAAATAAAAACAAACGCTTGCAAATTACACAAAGAAACAAGCTTCATTTTACCTTAGGTCGAATATGAGGTTGTATCCGTGGTCTCTGACTTCTCATGTACAGTATCTGAGAAAGTGAATTTTGACTATTAACGGATGCAGAAGCATTGTGAAGTGGCACCGAATAAGTTGAGTCTAAACAGTAGACTTGTATGAATCATAAAGCACTTCACATTTAACGATACAGTTTAAATGGTAGTTATTGAAATCTTACTAGCAGGTGAAAATGCAATTGTTTGAAGGTTGGCAATGTGAACCTATGTACATCCACGTAAACCATGTTCTAGAAGCAGGTGTTTTCATCACAGATACATACACTGGATGACCGAAGATCTTAGTAACTTTAGTTCAAAATATACAACGTCAATCTAATATTTGAAAACGATACACCATACTTCCACTTATCGGTGACATTTGTTGTGTGGCATATGAGATGCAATTTCTCTGCCCAGTTGGCAAACGCGATATTGTTGAAGTACATGCTGAACGGCCTTGTATAACATCTCTTTCTTGCTGTTGCAGCTGACAAAAACAATAAATAATAAAAAGATTACAAATAACAAAGTTCACCGGACAGACAAAAAATATTCTAATGGCTTACATCTTGCATGGGTGTATTCAGTTCTTGTAGTGTCTGACCAGAATGTTCAGTAGCAGCACTGGCAGTGCAGTTCAGTAGCTGATTGTTGGCACCAAAATAATAAATTGATCCCATCGTTCCAGGTTCAGTTTTTATCTGAGAATCAGCAGTTGTTTCACCTGGAAGTATCACCGATACTTTTCAGTGCTTTATAGTATAACAAAAATTCGCCCAAACTTCTACTTAGCCAGAAATTTTAATAGAAAACCAGTTTAAACTCTTATATGTAATTTACAAAACAGCATATGCTTACCCATTTGTTCCTGATAATCCATTGGAATAGACGATGACTGCTGCCCCGAATCTCTTACTTCAACTGCTGTAAGCAGATGCCAAGTCTGTTGGGCTGGGATTGTCTTACTTGGGTAGCAATTAGATGAGGATGATGGTGTGCCACACATCTTTTCATGCAAATACGACTTCGCCTCGTTGTTGCCACGAGTCAACAAATCCATTCAAATTCCAAGTTCTCAAATAATCGCTTACTTGTTCTTTCAGTACATAATATGGGAAACATAAATTTTTTCTTTTGGAGAACTTAACCGAAAAAGGAGGTGCAACATTTTTGATGAATTCATTAATTTCGATTCATCCTCAAATTCGTTGTCAATCATGAATGACTCTCTAAAAGCCAAAATCACCATTACAAGTTATTTGAATCGAAAATCACCATTACAAGTTATTTCATCGGTCATTTTAGGTAAAACTAAGGAAAAAGCCATTGTAGCGGACTGTCCTATAAGTTCTGCTATTCGTACTTTCTCGAGAAAATCTTAATACAGATCTTTCCATTCAAAGTTGCTAACTCATGCTTTATATTTAAATGAAAAAAACTTTGTTTGTCATGACGAGTACCGCTCTAAATCTTTTCTCCTTTTAATAAAGTCTGGCAAATCAGAAGAAAATCTGAAAAATTCCGAGTGGACAATGAAGAAAAGGAGCGCACAATAAAAAAAAATACACAGATAGAAAATATGTGTGACGGACTTCAACAGACTATGTTTTTTAAGGACGAGAGTGGGTTTCGAGGCGTGGGAGCAATCATACATTTGCAGGGAACAATGTAAATGAGATGAGCGAAAAGCCACGAACTACTGTTATATGAGTCTATATGGTTGTGAGGGAAAGTTGTATGCATAAGGAAATGATGACGGTGCTCGCAAACTATATACACACATCCACCATTCAAAACTCAACACAGCTAATTCTTTTTTCCTCCCCCTATTCTCGTTACACCGCTTATGGAGATATACCTATCCTAAATCTACAGAAATTTTCGGAAATCTGATAAGCAAACCAAAATATGAAAATAACGATGTATTTAACCCAAGGAATATAACAAAGCAGGTGTTCACATGCATAATTCTTTTTGATAGAGTAAAACAATGTGGCGATTGATCAAACGGAAAGACCCACTTATCTTTCTAAAGCTATAGTAAGTTACATAAGTGTTGTAACTTGAAACAGAAAAAGCATGAATGTTTAAATATCTACGTGAAAGCATGAATGAATTGGAAAGCAAAGGGTATTACATAAGTATCCAAACTACAACTATCCAAAACTATAATAATAATAATAAGCTGCCTAAGCTGCATCATTCCGTATCACTATCATTCATCCATAAAAATTAAAACGATTTCGAAACTTTGCCTTACGATTAATTTTTCATAAACAGAAACGATAACAATTACAACTGAACCTTGCTAACCAGTGGTATAGAAGTCTCATCTTCTATAGCAGTATTATATTAATTAATCACAAAAAAATGAATTTCCATTTCAGCCAGAATAATTTAAATTAATCTGCTGAAATATCAGCACAGAATATAATCAACATAGTAAAACGGTTAAAGGCCACTTCAATTAATCTAGCAGAACCTGCAGCCGATTAAATGGGAAGCTTCAACCAATAGTTTCAGATTACAGCAAAACCGTACCCAGTCAGCGTAACACATTGATGAAATGAATCACCATTTATCTTCAACCTCAAAAAAATTTCTCCCTTTCGTTGCAATTATGCATTAACAGTGCAACTATATACAAACCATTTGCTTGTACTATATGCTACAATAAAATTAGTCCAGAAGAACTCCACTATAACGATTCTGATGTTGCCAGAAGACAGCTATAATTAATAACGGACTAGCAATTACGATAATTCAAATAGATCTAATTAGTTGAAAAATAAATGAAAATTGAGAAAGATGTAGAAGATTGTATGCAAGCAATAAACTATTTAATGAAAGGTTTAGTGTACGCATGAGAATATTTAACTAAAAAATCCAGTAACTAATCTCGACAACGTGGAAGGACAAGGAACGAGTAAAATTTGCCACTATGATCACAATCTTAGTAGTAGCAAAGATTTGATGATGACTGAGCAAACTTGGATCAGTTCATTAAATGGATAGACAAACAATCCTTAAATGTTGCCTAAATTTGAATAAACAAAAGCGGAATATTCGGGAGAATCTAATCAAACAACAGTAAGTGCCTTGCAATCTTATTGGAAAATGACAAATTCCATATTTCAAATTGACAGATTATGGAAGTATAACACTACTTAAAGAAATAAAATGATAGACAAGTTCATCATCAGTTTGATTACTATGCAAACAATTTTCACGTTATCGTAACTGTTACGATCAAAACATCTTAATTCTTTTCATAAAATAACTTAATTGAATGATTGCTACTTTTTATCTATTGGACTTGATATTATGATAAAATGCTCAAGAAACTTTCAGTAAATTATGTATGAGCACTAAACGAAATTTTCGTTCTCACATCATAATATCAAGTCAAACAAATGAAAAGTAGCAATCATTTAAAATGCCGATTTCTTTAACTCTTCAAAGATTCATTAACGAACACATACAGCAAAAGATTATTACAAACGATAACGAATGGAACATACCTTTAATTGTACGACACAAAGCAACGTTTGTAAGACACAATCTTTCGATTACTATGCAGGGATAAAATCCTGGAAAGAAAGAAATACAGAAAGGGAAAAGTTAACAATAAAAATTTTTAATCACTACAAATCCATGAAAAACTTCTCTTACTTCCATATCAAAAACAAAACGTTGCAATAAATTAAAAGCTAAAACAATGAATACTGTGATGGTAACTGAAAAAAATGAAAAAAGAGAAGGATTGGATTAAAATATGATTGGGAATCAGTTGTTAAATACGAATTACAATCTACCGAAATTGAATGTATTGGAAAAATTAAACAAAGGAAGATTTTAAAGACTTCATTCATTAAAATTTATTTCATAAAAATACAAATGCTATATACTGACTTATTAAAGTAATGCGAAACATTGGCAGCCTAATGATTGATAAAACGAATAATTCGGGTAGCATATCGAAAACATAGTAAATTTAGCCTACCGATATTAAAAAAGATTATTCGTGAAAGTTACTGAATTGATAAACTCATCAGACTGCTTAAAATGAATTGATAACAGTATGGGAAAATTGCATATACGTAATTCGAAATGCCTAAGTGTGAAGAAAAAACGTGATGAAACAGAGAGAACACAACGCGGATTACCTAATCGGTTAAGATTTCAAATTCGGTTTTTCGATTTATGACATCTTTGGCATAATAATCGTTATATGATAGCAAATAATGACATACGGAAACTTCAACTTACCATCACGGTGAAGAGAATTCAACGTTACAATTCGATTTTTCGGATCAGTACAAACGAAGTACAATATCTCAACATAGTTCAGCTTGCGCCTGAAATGCATGAAAAATGAGGAAAAAGAAAATTGATGATTTGCGATTACCTATTCATCCTAGAGATTTGAAGCGAGATTTTTCATCTATGTTTCTGTAGTCTTGGTTCAGCAAACCTGAGCGTTATTATTTTCTATCTAATCCAAAACACCAAATAGATAATTTTGATTTTTTCTAAAACCAAACTCAATAAGAATATTTCTCCACATTATTAATCCGGTACTACTCAATTACTGAACTAAATCCGATATTTCCACGGAAAACTACATCATTCAAAAATGCGGTGATAATTTATTACAGCCCGCAATCCTCTCCATCTTATTATCAATGATGGTAAAGGACTGAAATCACGAAAGAAGTAACTATGTGCACATATTTACGTGGATTTTTTTTCTTTCTTTCAACGTATACAAAAGTTATCAGTGAAAAAACAACGCACATGTGAACACATCTGAAGCCTGTAAACAACTTATGCGTACACACGAATTCGCACGCATAACTCACATGTAATTCACACGCATACGTAAAACGTAAAGGATCACGGACGAAATCAATCAACATAAGAAAACAAGACGGGAAGAAAACAGCAATCACAGAGAATTAAGAAATATAAGGTAGTCTTATTACCATAAATGCTTCCTGATAATTATAATTATACACAGAAACATGACGTACACGTACGTTCATAAGTTCCGTGACTACACGTCATACGGGTTAGCGATAGCGGTAAAGCGGCGTTAAGAGAGAAGGAAGTGTAGAATGGACATCATGCAGCTTGACAGCAGGGTAAAGAAGACATGGAGAGAGGTGAGATAGTGCACTGGGAAGGGATGTCCAGGCAAGCATGCACATTAGTCGCCTGTATGTGTGTGTGCACATCTATTAGTGTGTGTCAGAGATGGAAACGAGCCAAAATAGTTGGGTGGCAGCCAGTAATGTTTCAAGAATCTTTGAGAACGGGAACAGCTTATTTAATGTCTAGACTATTGGAGGTTGATCGTTCAGGGTGACGTCATTCGGGGGGAGTAGGGGGATGAACGGAGAAGTTGTTTCAGGATGTGAATTGCCGAGGAACGGAATAATCCAGTTACAGATGTACTACTTGCAAGAGACGACCTGATGACTCATTCATTGTATTGCCATTCCGGAATTTCTGGGGCTTGTCCGTAAGAGCAACCGGACAGTGCCTCAATCCGATCAGTACCCCGGTAACGTGCTCTTGGCCTACTTGTCACCTGATTCAGGATGGTTTCTGATTCTTTACTGCCGCTGATTCAGTCCATCATTTGCAACATTATATGAATATCTTTCTCTTCCTCAAGAACCGTGCGTCAGATTGAACGTTTTTCAATAAAAAGCAGCACATTGCACATCAAATTGCAAACTGAATTGGTACTAAGTTGAATAATTATTTCTAATTTAGAACTTGATAAATAATGATTTTAAAATATCTCAGAAGACTTCGTCTATCTCAATGCTGTAAAAATCATTATGAATATCTGAAGACTTCTCATTATTTATGTTAAAGTGTACACATCACATGGTATTGACTTATGATATTAATTTTATCATGAATTTGCTTTCGCTATTAGAATTATTTAAGTAGCTTGATTAATTGTGCAACGAAAAGACCGCCTTCCTTAACATCATGTATTGATGAGTTTTTGATCTTCATTAGGTGCAGTTTTTATCAATAATCGCTTCTGTATTGATTGTTAGACTATTGAAATGTTGAATGAAATCATTATTATTGATGGAAATCATAAGATACCGGCCGATATTAAGAATCATTTCGTCGAGATGGATAATAAAGAGATTGTGGAAACCTGAGTATTCCTGTCGCTGATGTTAGAATTCAGATCATTACATATTGCTTCCACTGAGTAAGAACTTCATCCTTGTATCATAATTTATAGTTTCATGGAAAAAATTGAGGAGTTTTCTTCTTATCCCATTTTCTCTCATTCTTTCTATAACCAAACACGGCGAGTTCATTTTAATTTCTGGAGAGTCATCATTTTCAGTATCCTTCGACTTATTTTTTTCTTCAATAATCTGCTTTTCTGTAATTCCATTATTCTAAGCTAAGCCGAAGATCTAAATACTGGGAATTTTCCAAGTATCTCCCCAGTAACCAAATTTTATATATCAGTGACATTACAGTGAACTACTTACTTGGAAGTTCTATTGATCTTTGATAAAAGAATGAAACGTAGAACTGAATATTTGCACCTAGCAATGCAACAACAGCTTACAAGCCTCGTTTTGCGTAGCTCTTTACAGAAACTTCTCCCTCACTGTTCACTCCATTTTCCTTAAGCTCTCCATCTCAGATCCTTCATTTCATTTCTGTTATTCATTTTCCCAAATACAAATTTTTTTAAGGCATTTAATTTTCCAGCAACTTTTGCCGATATGGTTGTTAGCTGCTTCTTATTCTAAGTAACCTTCCTTCTCGGTAGCTAACGAAGTTTTCCTTAGAACTTTTCTTCGGGACTATATGCCTCTCTATTTTAATTCTTCCCACACTTCGATAACATTTCCAGAGCATATTGTATGAAAGTATTTTGCAACCGCTTTTTTTTTTATTTTTTACTGAAATAATATAAGAAAAAAAATTAACGAACTTGAAGTCTCAAATCCAGATGAATTTATTTAAGTCTTACTCTACTACAAGCTTAAAACAACGAGTTTAACTATTGATCACCTGAATAACAGGGTGTGAATCAGCTAATTTATCTTTCAATTCGTTGTTAGTAATATGAATAATTACTCACAAAATAAACTTGTTGAAGCAAAACGCCTTGAGCAGCGTACTAATTTTGATATCGAAATGATGGTAACAACTGGAACATGTCAAGGTGTTGAAAACTATTCACGTCATCTCTGTGGGATGGAAGCTGGATACGCGCGATCTACTTTATTTGAGCATTTACCTAAAGGTGCAATTTTATTTGTAGATGAAAGTCATGTTACCGTTCCTCAAGTCCAGCAGTCTATATAAATAAAAATGTAAATGTTCGTTTGTTCAAAATTTTAGATCTTCGGAAGTTCTTAAACAGGCGCCTATTTGAATGCAACGTTGTATCAAAATTTCAAATCAATCGGTGAAGAACTTGAAACATTGGCGTGGAAATGAACGACGAATATTTATATTTTTATTTATATAGATATTTTAGGAATACTAAATCAGCATCTTGTATTTTTTTTTCTCATTTGAAATTTTTTTCTCAAAATTATCCTCTTTGTCACCATCATCTGTCTGATGTTTCCATTTGTACATTTCTTTTTGCAAAAAAAAAAAAAAAAAAAATTTCGAGAAATTTCCAACGGAAATTTATATTAAATTGTTTATGCATTAAACATTTCAAGATTAATTTAATTTTTTTCTAGTTCATGAAACATTATTTTTTGAAATATAACTGTTCTTCTAATCTTTTGAAGATCTGTTTGATCGTTTCAAGTGCTTGCTAATTAAGATAAATTGATTAAGCTAATATTTCTATTCTGTCTGTGATAATAAGAAAGAGCTTGTATTTCTGTTCCCTATGGTTGCATAATATTTAGGAATTATGGACTTTGCATCATAGCACAGTCAATCTAGAAAGTTTGTATTCTAAATGTTCTAGTAATTAAGTGCTGTAATCTAATAAATTAATAATGTCATTGGTAATGTGCCGATTTTCAGTTCTTATCTGGATGAAATGTTGATGTTACTTGTTAACCTTGACTAATTGCCATAATGTTGGCTCAGGCTCTAGTAATCAGACTTAAAAATCAAATAACTGATGAACGATCAGAAAAATTAATCTATCAGCCGTGTAATTAATCAATTAATCTTCCATATCAATAATAACAATATTGTGTATGTGTGGTGTATGAAGGAAAAATCAAATAAAAACATACAGGACTGATTTAATCGAGCGGAAAGAAAGCTTTCATTCTATTAGTAAGAAGGATAGAATTTAAGTTCCTATATCTTTTTTCATCATCCATAATAAAAAAATTTTAGGAAGTGAAAAAAGATTTTTTTTTCAAGGTGAGAATAAGATTGATTTGAGATCAGAAAAAAAAAAAACCTATTGATCTTTATACTCTGAATGCGCGCACAACACTTACCTTTCAACATTTAATATTTTCCATCAACTTCTTCAACCTTTATTTTTTCCCCCCAAATTACACTAATTTTTTTTTTTTTTTTTTTTTGATACACTCATTCATTTAGACAATTTTTTCGTCTTCTTTCCGATCAAAATTGCAATCGATTGATTGTTTGACGGAAAAAAAAGAAGCTCTTCCATTTCAGTAAACAATTTTGATCTATAACAGATTAAGTGGAGTAGTTTGAGGTTGACTTCTTTGTTAGATTGCAATCAGGAAAAGCGCTATGTTAAGTGACTAGATATTCTTTTTCTGTTTCTGTTCAGTAGTTTTCATTCATCACAAATCTATTTGTCCTTCCATATTTTTCCATCTTTGTTGTCAAACTTCCTTCTCTGTATTTCTCTTGATTTATTAATCGTTGATTCAGCAGCTTTGTGAATTCTAGCTTTTCGGATTAATGAAATCTACTTTTTATCCACATTGATTATTTCAGTTTTCCTCTAATTTTTGAAATGAATATTTGGCAGTTCCATTTTTCATGTTTATTTAGCAATAGCCACTCGATCCAATTATACCAATTTGAGTTGGTGATTTCCTTATCTGAAGTTAACACGTGATTTCTAAATGTTCTAACAAAAATAGCTGACGTTGATGTGATAAGCATCCCTACTTGCAGAATGATACTGCAATCCACTACTTGCATGATATGCATGATAAAAAGGAATGCACACATACTTCGTTTGCTATTAATAAAAGAATGATAATTTATCCTTTTGTCTTCCTATTGTTTTCCATAATTCAGTGAATAATTGGTTAGTTAGAAGTTCTATAGATGAGAAAATAAGTACATATCCTATAAATTATAAAATAAATTTTTTTATCCAATCCTGCCAACTTTATTGTCCGATTAGTTTTTCGTTTTTTTATTTTCGGTTATTTGTGATTTTTGTTTCCCTATCTCATATTTCTTCATTGACTAATAGGATTTTAGTTTGTCGATGCTAATGATATTATTTGTTGCTTGATAGGCTTAGGTGTAACCTTATGTCAGACGATTAATTCACATTTATAAAGGTTGCATAATAGATCTATTACCCAATTGTATCACAATTTTTTCCTTAATTTCTTGTTTCATTTTCATAAATGTACTATATCAAACGCTTTTCCAAACTGTTACCACTGAAAAATAAACAATTTTTTGATCATCTCTTATTTTTTATTTTTTTAAATCTCCCTGAAGAACATCTCTACAATCTGAAAACTTTTAGGGGAGATCCATTTTGCATGAATCAGGCATCTTTTTTTTGTTATATAGTTGAGGTAACATTTTATAATGGAATGCTGTTGTAAAGGCAAGCAGGTAGATATACAACTTATCGTCATATCGAATATTCTCTTTCTATTCCAGTTTTTGAAAACTTCGTGTGATTTTCAATTTTTGAAAACTTCGTGTGATTTTCAGTTTTTGAAAACTTCCTGTGACTTTTTCCCTTTTGATTTCACTCCTTTGATATTAGCCTACCTTTTATCTTATTCTTAAAAAAATGCAAAAACTAATTGGACAGAATTATGTATTGCTAGTTTATGAGATGAATGCAAGATAGATGGCGAGAGAGAAGAAAAAGTGAAAATATGAGGTATAGTTATGATTGACTTGCAAAAGAGAAAAAAAAAGCTATCCAATTCAACTGGTCCAGACAAATCATATCATTGCTACAGATGTTTTACTTCAGGATTCGGCCTTCTTTTTTTTGGCCTTGTTTTTCAGCCAATTACATTATGCTTCACATCAGTTTTAACTATCCTGAAAAACCTTTTTTTTATCTAATTTTAATATTAAATATAAAGATAATTGATGAAATTATAAGAAAGGTAATTGAAACATTGTGACATAGTGTGATAAATAAGTACCTACCAAAGCAGAATAAGAGAGGACTTGAATTTATTCGGAATAATGGAAATCCTATTGTCTTCAGAAATTCGAATAGTTACACATCAATATTTCTCCAAACCTGATTACCAGCCCCTTGGATATCTTTAATTATTCCGACGGGATAGTATTCTATCATCCTGGAAAGATTATTATTACTGCTTGTTTTGTTTTTTGTTGTTGTTGTCTGTTTTTTTTTTTTTTTTTTTAAATTAGACAGCGGAATTTATGGCAACGTTTATTGCCCTTCCGTGGATGCATGCCTAATTGCAAACACAAATGTTTCGACTGAGTGTTAATGCATATTCATGATGACAAACAATATATTTGGTACTCATGGTGCTATTGCATCGTTATCACTTTGATAGATCCATCAATGTCACTTTGATTCTTAATGAGTTTTTAACCGATTCTTCTGAAATCAAATCCGCTTAGTGTGCAATTTGAAAGTAAATTTTCAATTTATTTGCTTTTAATTCGTTTTTATACAGTAAAAGTCTATAGAAATAAAAATATAAATGTTCATTTTTTATTTCCAAACAACGTTTAAAATTCTTTACCAATTGATTTGAAATTTTGATGCAACGTTGCATCCTAATAGGCGCGTGTTTTTATATAGATAAGGCCCGTTTTTAAGAACTTTCGAAGATTAAAGATTTTGAACAAACGAACATTTATTTATAAAGTGTGGCAGGCTCCAGCTAATTAACTGAATGTATTTCTACTTAATGCTATTTTGGCTATATCTTAAAGAAAAAGTAACATTAAAAACGCTGATTTAAAATAAAGATTAGAAATCTTACACAAGATCTACCTATGTATTTCACCTTGATGCAGAGATTGAAAAAGTTGGGGATGATTTCGGAACAAGACAAGATATGTGTCTGCTTGAAGCTTCAAGCTAGCTGAAGAAATATAACTGACAACATGAAGAAAGTAGGTAATCAAATTGAATCAATGAACGGAATGATTTGATAATTAGTAACGTGAAACAGATTCTGGAAATTTAGTTAGTGCGTATAATCGCATTACTGTAAAAGATGCGTTGCACTCACTAATTCACTGGTTAGACGTGGTATAGGAGAAAAAAAAAAGTGCAGTTCACTAGGTTTTCAAGTATCTTAATAGGAAAACATATTGACAAGAGTATGCAAATGCTTTTTATTGCTTGTAAAAATTGAAAACGAATGTCGCGAATAAATCCTAAAAGTTTTCAACCTGAGCACATGCAAATATGTTCCCATGGAATGACTATTTTATTGGAAATTCTTTCTACACACATTGTATTTGTTCCATTTTTTAGTTCCTTTATTAGTTAAGATAAGTTCAGAACTAAGGGCTTGTATGAGTAATTCATCATTATTGTTACATTCGGAAGTTGTGCATCATTTCGGAAAATTCTTGTCGTATATTTCAACATCTATTTAGGTAGTTGCATAAGTTCCTGTTAATCATAAAAATTTTTCAACTATCTTCGTTTGTTTTTTAATTGAATTCAGTTTATTTGCATATGGAGCATAAAATTTGATTTGTTTGTTAATTGTTCACTCCAAGGAAACTGACAATAATGAGCATTTCCTTCTTTTCATTCCAATCAAATAATTGTAATTTGCGCATACTCTCATTTTTTCTTTTTTTTCCACAGCAATATACAATCGGCATTACATTCAATGGCTACAGTGAACATCCGGTACAAACCGGCATAATTCATTTATGCATGGCGGGAAGGAGAAGTATCCATGAAATATAACAATGAACTATTGTTATGCATTTCTTAATTCATATTTTGCAAAAGCAGTTTTTTTTTTTTTTTTTTTTTTTTTTTTCAAAAATAATGTTGATAGCTTTAATATTGATTAGCTTTGATATCACAAAATTGAAGCAGTAGCTATTTTTCGTTTAAAATTATAATTGCCATGACTTTTTTTATAAATGCGAATGCTGTGTTTTCAAGATTTTATACTACGAATTTGTCAATTATTTAGTCATCGGATAATTAATTTGATCAAATTATCTTTTTAATCGTATAAATAAACTAGCCTACTCTTGAAAAGCGTTGCAATGGTCAACTATGAAATCCATATTTATAAATTTCTCTGAATTCAGTTTATGTAATGGGAAAGCTCAATTCATGAATTTTTGATCGAACAGAAATTGCAGATCTTCTTGGATAATATATATTAGCATTTCAATAACATTTGGGATAATGCTTTAAGACTAGACGATCTATAGTAATGTCTCGGATTCTAAGTCATTAAGACGGGCATCTTTGATGCAGGAATCGATAAAGTATAATAGAATTATAGAATGGAAAAATACAATTAAATTTTCCACATTTAGTTGAATCTTCAGGCAATCTCGAGATTATTATCACAATTGCCTATTGTGAACTTCACTATTTTGGATTGCTTCGGGTTAAAATCAATGTAGAAGCATGTGGAATCAACCAGCATTACCATTAACTCCAATATTTGAATTACTAATTCACTGAATGATGCAAAGAAAATCCTAAAAAATGGAAAAAAATAGATTAGGAAGTAATTCAAATTTATTCTAATGGAAGAAATATGAAATAGGAAGCATAATTTCTTATAATAAATTAACTAGATAAGTTTTTTATCAATCATAACTGCGGTTATATAAATATATATCCTAATAAATCCCAACCTGATTTCTTCAGCTAACTTCAATAAACGATCAATATCTGGTTAAATTTGAAGATTGAATGTTTAGTTTTCAATAATATTTCAAGATTGCTGCAAAGTGGAAAATAATCACATAAAGACAAGATAATGTTGTTATGCATATTTGAAAACAAAGATTTCAATCACTCCTTTAAAGTAATTAGTAAAAAAATAAATTTATAAATCAATTCGAAATAAGAATCATTTTTCTAGTCTATATAAATAAAAATGTAAATGTTCATTGTTCATTTCCACACAACGTTTCAAATTTGTATCGATTGATTTGAAATTTGATGCAACGTTGCATTCAAATTGATGCGTGTTTAAGAACTTTTAGAGATTTAAGATTTCGAACAAATGAATATTTACATTTTTATTTATATAGATTAGCCAGTATTCATATATGAGTATTTTTGGTCACACTACATAACAAATGGATACTTGGTGATTAAAGACACAATCAAACGTTTCAGATGTGGCCAATGCCTAGCATACTCTATTAGTTGCAGTTAAAAAAAAAAAGAACAAGTTTTTGTTTTTTTGATTTCCACAAAACTTCTTGAAGAGAAATTGGAATAGTAAATACAAAAGAATAAATACTACGAAGATATTACACATCAGCACTTATATGTATGTACATACTACTCTATCATCTAACAAATTGTTTTTGTGATTTGAAAAAGATTAAAATTTAAAAATTTTTAAAATTTTAAATTGAAAAATAAGTAAATGCGTCATTTCATGGATTTCTCATAAGCCATAACAATGAGAAATGAATTTGCTACAAATTACTATTATTATACGATTATTGCTAATCTAAGATGAAATATTTGACCAAAATTAGGATTATAAAACCTAGCCAGTTGTTGGATTAACTATGATGATTAGTATCATGAGCTTCTTGGAGAATGTGCGATTTATCAGTGTTCAATCAGGTTATCAATCTAGGATGACCATGATTGATATATCTTTTAGATTTTCAGTAAATTTCAGACCATTAAGTTGGGATTTATGGTATTTATAAATGATTGTTTTCGCGAGAAACATTAAGGTATATGTTCAATCTGTACCAAAATATAGCCACTATCATGTCCAATTTATTTAGTCCATAAATAAGACTTTAAATGCTAAAAATGATTGATAGTGGATGCAAATAAGCAGACTAGTGAATTGTTATGCTTGCTGTGTATCTGAAAGTTGCAAAATCGCGTTTGATTATTTGTATTTTGTCTGGGAGCAATAGATTCAGCCTAGAATTATCTGATCTTTAAACTCATTGCTTCGTTGCCAATCGAAGAATGATGCTGAGCGATGTCGAGTAAAACTTTTTTCAGTTCTCGCTTCTTTTCTTATCTCACAACGCTTTTTAAATTTTTGTAATGGACACGATTCAGTCTTATGTTCATTATGTACTGTTTGTTGCTGTTTCGTAGAGAAATATAAGTAGTACGATATCTTGAAGAAATATAACAGAATTTTTCTTTTCTAAAAAAAAAATTCTGACAAAATGGGATTTTTCTCATTTATTTCTGATTTGAATTTGGCATTCAACAAAAGATTTCGAACTTATCAAGTTATTTTTGAAAAAAAAAAAGGGAATGAAACGAGATGTATCTTGTTTCATTACAAAACTATTGCAGAAAATGAATCTGATTTTAAGATTAATTAACAATAAAATATAAGCAATCATTAAGTAGTATATAATACTAGCAGGCTAATCTAAGGCCAAACAATTTTTTAATTAATTTTACCATCTATTTTTGACAATTTTACCATCTTTCTTTTTCACCAAATAAGAATGCTTATAATATTGGAAGATGTGACTAAATTTAAATGTTGCGCATAAAGTTCTTTTATGATTGAGTAAAAAGAAGAATTTCGAAAAAAGGACGATTGTTGTGGTTTGAAGCATCCAAGTTGCTTGGAAAAAATATTTGTATGCGTGTGTGTGTGTGTGTATGTGTGTGTGTGTGTGTGTGTGTGTGTGTGTGTGTGTGTCTGTGTGTGTGTATGTGTGATTATTCAGGATGCCAAGAATGCTGATGCAAATTGTACAATCAGGTATATATTATTATAATGATGCTTCTAGCAATTCATCTCATCAGTCTATCTCTCCATCTATCTATCTTTTTCATAGATTTTTTTTATTTTTCTTTTTTTTTTTTTTTTTTTTTTTTCAAATAAAAGA